>SJYC01069987.1:0-21815 GCA_006408675.1 Madoqua kirkii
AGTATTTGATAGATATTGATACTTTATGTATTATAAATGTTATAGATATTTTACCCTAGATTTTAATTTTTATTTTGCTTATGCTATATTTTATTGTAGGAAGTCTACAATTTGATGAACTAAAGTATGTCAATCTCTTTTCTTTTATGGACTCAGGATTTTGAAATTTGCTTGGGTAGGCCCTTTCCATCCTGAGATTAAAAATAAATATTTTCTAATGTTTTGTATAACATTTTTTTCAGATTTCCTTATTTAGATCATTATTCTATTGATAATTTGTTTTGAAATATAAAGGGACCTAACTTTATTTTTTCTAAGTTAAAGCCAATTTTCCTGATACAATTAAAATTATGTTTTGCTCTTTTAATGATCTAATATATAATCTTAGACATGGAATATTTTGATTCCACAGTGAGTTTTATAAATTCCCTAGGTGTTATATTTTTAGTGGTCTCTGCATTTCACACTTGAATTGTATTTGGCTCACCAGTTCAGTTCAGTTCAATTCAGTTGTTCAATCATGTGCAACTCTTTGTTACTTCATGAATCACAGTACACCAGGCCTCCCTGTCCATCACCAACTCCTGGAGTTCATTCACACTCATGCCTATAGAGTCGATGATGACATCCAGCCATCTCATCCTCTGTCGTCCCCTTCTCCTCCTGCCCCCAATCTCTCCCAGCATCAGGGTCTTTTCCAATGAGTGAACTCTTCTCATGAGGTAGCCAAAGTATTGGAGTTTCAGCTTCAGCATCTGTCCTTCCAGTGAACACCCAGGACTGATCTCCTTTAGGATGGACTGGTTGGATCTCTTTACAGTCCAAGGGACTCTCAAGAGTCTTCTCCAACACCACAGTTCAAAAGCATCAATTCTTCAGTGCTCAGCTTTCTTCACAGTCCAACTCTCACATTCATGCATGACCACTGGAGAAACCATAGCCTTGACTAGACGGACCTTTGTTGCCAAAGCAATATCTCAGCTTTTCAGTATGCTATCTAGGTTGGTCATAACTGTCCTTCCAAGGAGTAAGCGTCTTAATTTCATGGGTGCAGTCACCATCTGCAGTGATTTGGGAACCCCCAAAATAAAGTCTGACACTGTTTCCACTGCTTCCTCATCTACTTCCCATTAAGTGATGTGACCAGATACCATGATCTTAGTTTTCTGAATGTTGAGCTTTAAGCCAACTTTTCATGCTCCTCTTTCACTTTTAGCAAGAGGCTTTACTTTCTGTCATAAGGGTGGTGTCATCTGCATATCTGAGGTTATTGATATTTCTCCTAGCAATCTTGATTCCAGCTTGTGCTTCTTCCAGCCCAGCATTTCTCATGATGTACTCTGCTCATAGAATATAGTAAATGCTTTCTCACTGACAGAATAACCAGTTTGATTAAATTTTGAACATTAATAATAACAAGGCCTCACATTTGCATATTCCTTTGTCATGTACAAAGCATTTACATATGCATGCACATATATATATATATACACACACATACATATACATTTATATACACATATATGTGTCAGCTTCCCTGGTGGCTCAGATGATAAAGAACGTGCCTAGCAATGCAGAAGGTACAAGAGATGTGAATTTGACCCCAGGGTCAGAAAGATCCCCTAGAGAAGGAAATGACAACTCACTGTGGTATTCTTGCCTGGAAAATTCTGTGGACAGAGGAGTCTGGTGGGCTGCAGTCCATAGGGTCACAAAGGATCAGACATGACTGAGCACATGCACACACACACACGATTCTCATAACAACCCTATGAGTTAAATGGGACTGATATTCTTCAATTTATAGGTGAGGAAACCAAAGCAGAGGAAAGGAAGGGATTTGCTCAAGATCATATTGATACTATAGGATGAGTAACAATTTAGAAAACAATTGCACATCTAGCATTTTTATTCCTTTTCCCAATCAAACTTGCTCAGAGATCATTCACATTTAGTGTTTGCTTTGTCAACAATCACTGATTTAGGACTGAAGCAGATACTCGGTTACCTCTGCAACATCCATCTTTCTCCTCATTTTTAAGAGAATTTTCATATTCAGGTATTCACCTTTTTCAGGAAATAGCTCTGAGGAAGAGTGGATCTTATTAGTATCACCTGTCATGATAGTCCCATTCTTTTCAAGTAACTTGTTCAGAACCAGTATATCATTGCTTTTGGCCAATGAGCTGTATAAAGAAGTGTACTTGGGTTAAGGAGATTCTGAGTCCCTCTCTTTACTCCTAAGAAAGTGACACAAGATGTAAAAGTCCTTCATCTCATCCCAGCACAGAACACTGCGGATTGTAACACCTGGAGCTGCTAATGCCATCTTGCTGCTGAGCTGAAGAGAAAGTCACACACAGGAGACAGCAGAGCAAGAGAATCTTGGGAGGGACACTGGATCAGTTTCCAGCTCTGAACTTTCTGTGATGTGAAATGTATTTTCTAATTACCAGTCATTCTGGATCAGGGCTTTCTATGAATTTCAGGTGAAAGTGCCCTAACATGCTGAATGGAGAGATCGGTGATACAGAGATCACTAGTGTAACAGGTTTTCAGAGTCTACTTTTCATATAGAGCTGTTGAATATCCCCTTTACAGTTTCTGGTGCTGCCACACAAAACTCTGAAACTTGAGGATATTTGAGGACTTTTCGACCTTATGGAGATCTGCACAATATTCAAATCTGAGAAACACTATCTCGTAGTATATGTCTTCTTGAGGAAGTTTATGTTTAAATAAAACCAAAGTCTTTATCTCTGAAGGTGCCAATCTTGAGACCCACCATTCTACACAAGATGGAAGAGTCTGAATGGCAGGTAGACTCAAGCTGAAATCACAGCTCTCATGTACATGCTGTGTGGCCTTGGGATAGTTCAATATTGTCTCTTAAACTCAGTTTTCTCAACTTAACAGCAACACTGGTGTCATGCAATTAGATAAGACAACACATATAAAGGATCTGACAGAGCCTGACTCATGGAAAACACCTTAAAAATGGAATTTCTCTCCATTTTCCTCTGTTTTTAAAATTTTACCTGGTATGCTAAGTAGCTTGCTCTGCAATTCGCCTCTGCTTTCTCTGTTATTGTCATCAGATAACATTTTTCTGAGGTCCTCAGGGCAAGGGATCAATGCATGCAGTGCAAATATTTCTAAGGTGAGGATTTGTAATAGGCACCCAGATTGCGAAGGCTGCATATTCTTGGGGTCGCACACTTGGTCATCTACAGCCCCACTAACTGCTCGGTCTTGCTCCCAAGTAATGAGGCTCCTTCCTCAATGCTTTCTCCCAGGGAAGGCATGCTCGGTGTCCTCACTGCTGCTGCGTGTCACTTGCCTGCTGTCTTTTTGCCCCTCAGAATGGCCTCCTATTATTACCCTCCTGCTCCCCTGTCCCCTGATAATTGTTGGTGGATGCCCTCCATCTGCCTTCTCCCCTTGGCTAATTACCTTCTGTTTCTCCTGCCCCCTTGGTCACATGCCTGGTCTGCCCTCCCATCACCCTTCTTACCTGCTAACCTCTGCTTGATTTGCTGCCTGGACGTAGACAGCAGGGGCCTTTCTGCCCTTCAGACTGCCAACTGCCTGCTGGTTTCCTGCACTGCTTGCCCCACCTGCTGCGTGCCTGGGGTCACCTTCCTGCTGCCTGTTCCACCTGTCCCAAGGCTGTTTGATTTCACCCCCTGAAACGCACAGATGGGATCTCTCCAGCTTCCTTGTGATAGTCTAATGGGGAAGTGCGATGCAAATGACTGCAGAATAAATGGAAAGGAAGGGAAAACACACACATACACACACCCCAAAACAAAATAAAACAGAAAAAGGCAAATGCCCAGATAGCTATTAAGAACACAGAGTATTTTAGCTAAATAAAATTGTGTCTATCTCAGAATTCAGCACATAGAATACAAGATGAAAAGAAGGGAAATATACTGGTTAAAATAGCCTTTCCACCATGTAGGAAGCAGCTGAATGTTGCAGGCAAGTGCTCAAAGAGGAGAGGTTCTTCTACCTCAAACCCTGAAAGTAAGGATTGAGCTTTGGGAGACACAGCTCTATTCATGGAAAGTGATTGCATTTCACTGTATGGCACAATTTATCTGAACACTGCGAGCCCTTAAAAGTACCACTGAATATCTAGGATTTAAATTTCATATCTATTTTGGATGCTTTTTTAGCACTGTGAGCAGGACTCTCTTTTTGAAGTGATGTTTTCCTTTTTTTTTTTTTTTAATTTTTAGTGATCATTTGTTTAAAATGGCACTAAACACAAATTGGGGATAGTTGAGAGTTAATAGAATATTTTATTGAGAACTTTAGTCTCAAAGACAGAGTTCTGTTTAAGCAGAGAAATCACACTTAGACCAAAAGTTACTCATATTATCCAGAACAGAGAGATCTTTTACACTTGAGAGCAAACTGTCACAGAGATGAGTTGGCAGATCCTCAAACTAGGTTAAGAACACAAAGATCTTGTGATGAATGGTAAGTATGAAAGCTGACTTTGAACACTGTGCCTGAAATGTGTTTTTCTCTAAGACTAGTTCTTCATTTCTAGCCTTCTCAAGCAGGAGAGACTTGAAGATGCATATGTCCACATCCCCAGAGGTTCCACTGTTATTCTGTTTGTTTGAAAATTTTCATTTTGAAGTAAAATCAGTTTGTTACCTCTATCCAGAAAAAATGTTACCTTTTTCCTTAAACTGACAACCAGACCAACCTGATGATTATCACATTATTTAATTGTTCAACTGGTTTTCCTTCCTGACAACAATTGACTACAAGCTGTCTCCTCTTGCCCTCAGTTGTCTTATTTGTAAAGTGCAGTGAAGGGCAGTGGGGGGTAAAAAAAAGACATTCTCTTGAGATTCTACAGAGATTGAAGATACTGGAATGCTTTTGTTTTCTAAACTTGTGAGAGTTAAAATTATTGAACTATTTCTGGCCCATGGTCCTACTGATAATGATTAATTATGAACACTTACATGTGCCAGATCTACTAATTTTTATAGTTCTGAAAT
This sequence comes from Madoqua kirkii, assembly GCA_006408675.1. Taxonomy (NCBI): domain Eukaryota; kingdom Metazoa; phylum Chordata; class Mammalia; order Artiodactyla; family Bovidae; genus Madoqua; species Madoqua kirkii. The sequence goes on from SJYC01069987.1 coordinate 5,025, forward strand.
GAGAGAAAACTAGACTATAGCTGATCCATCCATTTTTCTCTGAGGGATGAATATACATAAAGTTAAATATCCATGAATACAAGAAGAGATGTTGACTTTGTCAATACAAATATTAAGAAGTCTGAGGTAAAGGAAACCTCAGTGATATCTGATCCCATTTGCTTATGGTGTAGAGACAGAAACTGAAGTTTCAAGAATGTAAGTGACTTGCCCGGTGTTAGTGCCAGAATGGAACTAGAACCCTTGCTCTCCAATTTTGGTCCATATTCTCAAATTTCTTTATGTAGGATTTTCAGATGACCCCCTTTTATTTGATCCTTGGTATTTGGGCTGGTGACATAATTATGGAAATAAATCTAAAGGTCTTGCTGATTTAGCAGCTGTGAAAAGACAAAAAACATTTTGTAATTTTACTCCCTGGCTTAATTAAATAAATGTGAGATCAGGTCACAGTCCATATCATGTGAGAAATATGAGTGCTGACGCCTTCAACTTGACCCAACAGTCATTTACCATCTCTCTCCCATCTCACAGTAATTAAGCACATTGCTTCCATTGCTCAGCACTATTTTAATTTTCCACCACAGGTATTTTTAATTGTCTGTATCTTAAACCAAAGGAGAAATAAAAAAATAAAGGAGCCAATAACTTGTTCCAGTGAGTTACTACTGAGCGAGACAGAAAGTGACAACTTATTGTCATAGTTTTCATCTAGAGTTAGAATTAAATAATTTTAAAGATGTTCTTAGAGATCTCTAGTTGTATGTACGACAGAAAAGCTTGCTCTAACTATACATTCCTAGAACATTGCTGGGCTAAATGTGGTGCTATTGCTTACCAAAAGATAATCAGAAAAAAATCAACAGCTGTCTATTAAAAACTGTTTACTAGACTTGCTACAGTAAAGGAAAGCAATTAAGTAGTGTCACAAAACGGAAAAATTAGGGAGAAATAATTACAGGGTCCATGACTGGGTGATCATAATAGTGATCTTGCAAGTTGAGATAGAATTGGGTAGAAATCATGACATAATAGTTTTGGATTAGTGGACCCAGAAAGGTGAGGGTCTCCAAGTAGGTCTGGATAAGAAGCTGCTTTAGTCAGCTTTATTTTCTAGAAGTATGGTTAATCCTCATTATTCACATCTGGTATTTGTGAATTTTTCTACTAGCTAAAATGTGTGTCCATGTATGTGTGTGTGTATGTGTATGTGTTTAGTTGCTTAGTTGTGTATGACCCTTTTGTGACCCCATGAACACTAGCCTGCCCATCTCCTCTGGCCACAGGATTTCCCTCAAGCCTTAAACTGATACTTCTCTTTTTACCATTATTTGTAGAGATGCATAGAGTGAAAATGAATTTGACTTACTCAGTGCACATGTACCCAGTGGAGATTAAATGGGGCCACACTCTGTCTTCTCTTTAATCCCTCATTATGTAAACAAGTGTCTTTTTGTGCTCTATTTAATGTCACATTTTGCTCTAGTTACAAAAATGTAGTGACCAGAGATTGGTAAGAACTTTTTCCTATATTCCCTCTAGGAACAGTCATTCTGTAATCATTAAATCAGTGTTTTCAGAAACTTTATAGAACATAACTGTTACATATAATGAGAATAAACTTTATTTTTTGCTAAGTGTCTTTTTAATGTCTTGTCCCAGTGTCACTTTATGAAGAGGCAGTCAACAGTGTTCTCAGTTCTCAGTGGCTTTTAGCCATGTCATAGTGCAGAAGTTCCTTCAGCCCTCAAGAGCTTGTTCAGCACATGGGATGTCATGGACCTTTGGTGTATTCATTTCCTAAAGTGAGCAGCCATCTTTAAGGTTTCTGGTGAGGTGATTTCAATAGAGTGGGATTCAGAATATGTTTATAACCATCTCTCAGGTGTTGGGTTTCATGATTAACATTGCATTGAGCTCAACCAAAGATGTGCTAAACATCAAGACACTGCTTCAGGGTTTGCTTTCAGGTACAACAAAACCAGCTGCCAAGTGACTATTGAAAACAGAAGCATTTTCTACAAATGGGAATTCCAAACTTACTTTGAAATTATTTTTATGGCCAAAGTTCAATTATATTTGAAGTCATTTCATAAGAAAACTCAACAGTATAATTGTCAACAGCCAAAACCTTTTACTGTGTGGATCACAATAAACTGTAGAAAATTCTAAAAGAGATGGGAATACCAGAACACCTAACCTGCCTCTTGAGAAATCTGTATGCAGGTCAGGAAGCAACAGTTAGAACTGGGCATGGAACAACAGACTGTTTCCAAATAGGAAAAGGAGTATGTCAAGGCTGTTTATTGTTATCCTGCTTATTTAACTTCTATGCAGAGAACATCATGAGAAACACTGGGCTGGAAAAAACACAAGCTGGAATCAAGATTGCCGGGAGAAATATCAATAACCTCAGATGTGCAGATGACACCACCCTTATGGCAGAAAGTGAAGAGGAACTAAAAAGACTCTTGATGAAAGTGAATGTGGAAAGTGAAAAGGTTGGCTTGAAGCTCAACATTCAGAAAACGAAGATCATAGCATCTGGCCCCATCACATCATGGGGAATAGATGGGAAAACAGTGGAAACTGTGTCAGACTTTATTTTTTAGGGTTCTCAAATCACTGCAGATGGTTACTGCAGTCATGAAATTAAAAGATACTTACTCCTTGGAAGAAAAGTTATGACCAACCTAGATAGTATATTCAAAAGCAGAGACATTACTTTGCCGACAGAGGTCCATCTAGTCAAGGCTATGTTTTTTTTTCTGTGATCATGTATGGATGTGAGAGTTGGACTGTAAAGAAGGCTGAGTGCCAAAAAGTTGATGCATTTGAACTGGGGTGTTGGAGAAGACTCTTAAGAGTCCCTTGGACTGCAAGGAGATCCAACCAGTCCATTCTGAAGGAGATCAGCCCTTGGATTTCTTTGGAAGTAATGATGCTAAAGCTGAAACTCCAGTACTTTGGCCACCTCATGCGAAGAGTTGACTCATTGGAAAAGACTCTGATGCTCGGAGGGATTGAGGCAGGACGAGAAGGGGACGACAGAGGATGAGATAGCTGGACGGCATCACCAACTCGATGGATGTGAGTCTGAGTGAACTCCGGGAGTTGGTGATGGACAGAGAGGCCTGGCGTGCTGCAATTCATGGGGTCACAAAGAGTCGGACACGATTGTGCGACTGAACTGAACTGAAGCGTTATTTCAATTCAGAAGTTTTTGAAGCTTCAAAAATATAATTTAATATGTTTATCACTAGTGCAAAATTTCATATTGGGGATTACAGTGACTAATTTGAAGAGATAATAACTAAAAAAATTACATGTAATAATAACAATATAAAAAGTTACATTCACTGAAGATGCACACTGATGCTCTTAAAAAAGTGAAAACATTTTATATGGTAGATTTATACAAATTCAATATTTAATATGTTTCCTGATACTTTGTATTTACTTCTTTAAATTTTTTTTTAAAAATTCTTTCATTCTTAGCACAGCAGTCTACAACTGTGGTCCCTGGACTGGTTTTGTGGAAGACAATTCTTCTACTGACTGGAAACTTGAGGATGGTTTCATGATGATTCAAGCACATTACATTTATTGTGCACTTTATTTCTATTATTACATTGTGATATGTAATAAAGTAATTATACAAGTCACCATATAGCAGAATCAGTGGGATCCCTGAGCTTGTTTTCCTACAAATGTACAGGAGGAATATGAAACCTAGATGTCTTGCGTTCATGTTCACAGTAGGGTTCTAGCTGCTATAAGAATAGGAGCTAGAATCTAATAGGAGGTATCTAATAGGAGGTGGTGCTCAGGTGGTAATATGAGGGATGGGGAGCAGTTGTAAATACAGATGAAGCTTTGCTTGCTCATCTATTACTCATCTTTTACTGTGCAAACCCAGTTCCTAACAGGCCATGGACAGGTATCAGGGTCTGCAGCCCCTGTATTAGTGGATATGTCATTTCTCCCAGTAAGATCACATTACTCAACCCAGACTCCTATTCTGTCAGGTATGTTACCTGCTGATGACTCTTAGCTGAAAGAAAGAAAAGAAAGTGACATTGCTCAGTCATGTCTGACTCTCTGAGACTCCATGAACTGTAGCCTACCAGGCTCCTCTGTCCAAGGGATTTTCCAGGCAAGGGTATTGGAGTGGGCTACCATTTCCTTCTCCAGGGGATCTTCCCAACCCAGAGATCGAACCTGGGTCTCCTGCATTGCAGACAGATGCTTTACCATCTGAGCAACCAGGGAAAACCCAATTCTTAGCCGAGTCCCTCCTTAAAAATTGTCTTTCTTCAAAGGGAGTCACCTCTGACAAGGTTATATCCTCTTTTCAGAGGGTTTAACTCCAATGACTAGTTGATTGGGGGCATAAAAGCCTAACCCCTTGCCACAATTTAGAAAACTCTAAGGGGCTACCTGAGGTCCAAAGCTTTCTACAGATAGGATTGGTCAAGGACTCTGCTAGACCATGTTTATATTCTCTTGCCTAATTCTGCTGCTCTAACTGCCTTGCAGATATTGATCCTAAGAAAATGCCCCAGTAAAACTCCACTTCAAAGTCTGCTTTCCAGGGAACCCAACTTAGGACTCTTACCATAATTATATACTGCAAGCAAAAGTAGTGAATTTATCTTACTAAGCCTCACATACCCTTACTTCACCCCAGCTTACCACTATGTGATTTTCAGATATTCTCAATTTTGGATAGGTGCTGTTTCATACAAAGATTAAGAAAGCATTGCTATAATAGAAAATAATCCAAAGAAGCCTATCAATTTTTAAAAATAAATACTCTCTATGTGCTGGTGACTTCCAAATGTATGTATGTGTGTGTGTGTGTATATATCTTACAATTTTCTCTTACAATATCTAGAGATTTCCTCTTACAGTATCTTACAGGGGTGCTCATCATGTCCAACTCTTTGACACCCCATGGACTGTATAGTCCAGTGGATAATCTTTCCCTTCTCCAGGGAATCTTCCCAACCCAGGGACTGAACCCAGGTCTGCTGCATTGCACGTGGATTATTTACCAGCTAAGCCACAAAGGAAGTTCATATATATATATGTTCTTTCTCTTGCAATATTGTCTAAATTTGCATATAGAATTGCCCTTTTGACATCTCCCTGTGCATGTATGATATAGTTCCTGAACCTAATATGTTTAGCTAAAACTCCTGATCTCTCAGAACTTGAAACCCCCACCATCTACCCATCCTACCATTCTTTCTCACCAGAGTTAAAGGCTCTGCCACCAGTTGATTGTTAGAGACAGAAATCTAGAACTAATCTCGTATCTACCCTTTTTCCTTATGCTCTCATTTTCTGGCCCATCAGCAACTCCTGTCTATAGAAAAAATGAAAAAAAATTCTATTACTTTATTTCTTTACTAGGTCACCACGGCTCTAGCTATAGGACTATTACAGCAACTTCCTGAATGGTCTTCTTTCTTCTACTCATTCCTTTCCAACTTTTTTTTTTCCCCTATATTGCAGAAATAGTGATTTTAAGATGATAATTAGATTAGACAGATCTTATGCTTAATATTGCTTGATGTTTGCCTTAGGCTGAAACCCTCACAATGACCTATGTACACCTTGCTTGTGTGGTGCCTGCCTGCCTTTCTCACTCAGCTCCTACTACACTGCATCTCGCTTTCTTTGTCCACTGATCTTTTCTCAGTCCCATGAACAAGCTAAGCTCCTTTCCTGCTCCTGAAGCCTTTGCATATGTTTTACTTTCTGTATGATAATGTCCAGAACATTCATATTTCATATATTATTTACTTTTTATAATCCTTGCTTCACCGAGCATAAATGCCTTGCATTGCATGGTTTTCCTCATTCATAATCTCTAGAAGTATTAGTTACTTTTTGTTCTCAATTTCAGTCAATTTTGTTGTTACCTTTATACATTTCCTCTCTTTTGAAATTCTCTCTTTTGTTCATTTATTTTCTCTCTGTTCTATTACACTTCTCCATGAGGGAAGAGCTTTATTTTATCTATTTACTACCTTAGTCCTAGTGCCCAGCACAAGCCTTGACAAAAGTTGGCATTCACTCAAGCTATTTTGGGTTAATGAATATTTAATGAAGTGAATTATGCAATACTTGCCTTTATGAGATACTTACTCTCTAAACTCTGACTTAACTGGCTTGACTTATAAACTAATCAGGACAACACACTTTCAAACCTTGAAGCTATGCTTATCACATAAAATCACACTAATTTTTTCTTTTAGCAAGAGTCACAAAACCTTTAGAGAAAAAATGTGTTTCAAAATATAGAATTTAATAACACTTATAAGGAATCAACTGAGCATGATGTTTTCTCATCATTGAAACCTTGGGATTTGAATTTCAGAGAAGAAATTCAGTAAATAGCAGACATCAACCAAGCAAGAAAAATATAACATAATATTAAGTGAAAATGGATTGATGAAGTGCAGCTATAATTTCAAGTCAGCTGTGTCTTTTGACTATGATCAGCAAATCAGCTATTTACTACAGCCATTAGTTGATCAACATTACCTATGAATTACTGCTACCTGCAAGTCATTGAGTAAGTAACTGGAGATGAAAGTGAAAGTGAGAGTGTTAGTAGCTCAGTCATGTCCGACTCTTTGTGACCTCATGGACTGTAATCGGCCAGACTTCTCTGTCCATGGGATTTCCAAAGCAAGAATACTGGAGTAGGTTGCCATTTCCTTCTCCAAGGGAATCTTCCTGACCCAGGGATATAACCCTGGTCTCCCACACTGCAGGCAGACTCTTTATCATCTGAGCCATCAGAGAAGCCAGTAACTGGAGATATCAATGTTAAATACAAAAGATCCAAACTCTGTAGAAACTCAGATAAGTGAGATTCTTATAATCACCCTGAAATCTCATCAAGGAAATTTAGAAGATTCTGGATTGGATCCACAAAATATCTTTAATCTAACATTAATCCAGAATTAAGTCTTAATATATACCAGACATTATATCCAAGGGGTCTCTTTACTTGGGCCTAATTTAGATGATGAGTTCTGGACTGTGAGTAGATGCTATAATAAGATGAGACCCTTGGATGCTTTGAAAGAGTATCAGTGTATTTTTCTCATGAGGGAATGGATCACTGGAGGCCAGAGGCTGCACAGTGGCAGATAGTTGTTAGGATAGCACCTCATGATTTTTACCTCCTGGTGTTCAAGCCCTTGTATAATTGTTTCCCTTTAACTGGGGTAGAGTCAGTGAGATTTTTTTTTTTCAATACACAGAATACAGCAAAGGTAATAGAATGTATATGTATGTGATTACATGGTTATGAACATAAAATTATAGTGCTCATCAGTTAGAGTCTCTCTCTTGCTGACTTGATGAAGCAAGCAGCTATGTTGTTGATCCACATAGCAAAGACCTAAGTGCTCTGTCTAGGGGTTGAGAGTTACTTCTGGTTGATAGTCAGCAAGAAACTGCAGCCCTCAGTCCTACAACAAGAAACTCTAATAGAAATATGGAAAATAAATTGCAGAGAATGGACGTTTAGTGGTAGAGTAACAAACAATTATGTTACAAGAGTCCTGTGAGAGAGTGATTAGTTCCAACTAAGGATCATGGGGGTAGACAAAGGGAAATAGAGACACTTTTGAGGTAGAATGCTAGGATTAAACAACTGGAACTGTGGCTATGGGAAGGGTGGAGATTTGTATCATTATTTATCATTAAAAAATTATAAAATGGCATTAATGCAGTTTAGTTTTCTGAATCCAATACCTATCTCCTTATGCTTAGTTCAGCAAATTTGAGAGAAAGAGCAAGATTTTCTTTTTCTTTCTCTTCTTACCAATTTAGCATATTTGTGGGTAATAGAAAGGAAGGTGATCATGAAAATAAAGCAAGGGATGCCATATAGAAATTACAGGAAAGCATAGTGATAAAAGATGAAAATTTGGATACAGATTGAGGAATATCTTTCCCTTTGAGATGACAGTCTAATGTTTTTGACAAATGTAGATGTAAAGAGTTTAATAAATTGTGGAGAAATAAATCCATTCATGTTTTATTCAGTGGACTATAAAATGGTTCAGCTGCTTTGGAAAGCATTTTGGAATTTTCTCAAAATTTAAACATATAGTTTCCATTTAAACATATAGTTTCCATATAACCCAGGAACTCTAAGTCTATATACAAAGAAATGGGAATACCAGACCATCTTACCTGTCTCTTGAGAAACCTGTATGCAGATCAAAAAACAACAATTAGAACCAGACATGGAATAACTGGTTAAAAGTTGGGAAAGGATTATGACAAGGCTGTATATTGTCACCCTGCTTGTTTAACTTCTGTGCAGAGTACATCATGAGAAATGCTGAGGTAAAGGAATCATAAGCTGGAATTACAAGCAATCACCATGGGAGATTGTGATTGGGAGAAATATCAACAATTCAGATATGCAGATGATACCACCTTTATGGCAGAAAGTGAAGAGGAACTAAAGAGCCTTTTGATGAAGGTGAAAGAGCAGTGTTAAAACTGGCTTAAAACACTACATTAAAAAAACTAAGATCATAGGAATGGGGGTCAGGGGGTGGGGGGAATAGAAGCAGTGACAGCGCTTATTTTCTTGGGCTCCAAAATCACTGGATGGTGACTACAGCCATGAAATTGAGACACTTGCTCTTTGGAAGGAAAGCTATGACAAATCTAAAGAGTGTATTTAAAAACAGAGACAGACAAAAGAACTGTATACAGAAGACTATAAGACACTAATAAAAGAAATCAAAGAAGACAAACAGATGGAGAGATAATCTATGTTCCTAGGTTGGAAGAATCATTATTGTGAAAATGACTATACTACCAAATGCAATCTACAGGTTCAATGTGATCTCTATCAAATGACCAATGGAAGAATTAGGAAAAAAAAAATTCACAGTTCATATGGAAACACAAAAGACCCTGAATAGCCAAAGTAATCTTGAGAAAGTAGAATGGAGCTGGAAGAGTCAATCTTCCTGATTTCAGGCTATACTACAAAGCTACAATCATCAAGAGAGTATGGTACTGGCAGAAAAACAGAAATATAGACCAATGGAACAAAAAAGAAGATCCAAACTTATGGGTATCTTATTTTAGATAAAAGAACCAAGAATATACAACAGGGCAAAGATAGCTTCTTCAACAAGTGGTGCTGGGAAAACTGAACAGCTATGTATAAAAGAATGAAATTAGAACACTTCCTAAGACCATACACAAAGATAAACTCAAAATGGATTAAAGACCTAAATGTAAAACCAGAAACGATAAAACTCTTAGAGGAAAACATAGGCTGAACACTCAATAACATAAATCAAAACAAGATCCTCTATGACCCATCTCCTAGAGTAGCAGAAATAAAAACAGAAGTAAACAAGTGGGATCTGATTAAACTTAAAAGCTTTTGCATAGTAAAAGAAACAATAAACAAGCTGAAAAGATAGAATGGGAGAAAATAATAGCAAATGAAACAACTGACAAAGGGTTAATTTTCAAAATATGAAAGCAGCTCGCATAACTCAATGCCAGGAAAACAAACAACCCAATCCAAAAGTGGGGAAAAGACATAAACAGTTCTCCAGACAGATGGCTAACAAACACATGAAAAGATGCTCAACATCTCTCATTACTAGAGAAATACAAATCAAAACTACAATGAAATATCACATCACATAGGTCAGAATGGCCATCGTCAAAAAGTCTACAAACAATAAATGCTGGAGAGGGTGTGGAGAAAAGCGAACCCTCTTGCACTTTTGATGGGAATGTGAATTGATACCGCCACCAAGGAAGACAGTATGGAGATTCCTTAAAAAAACTATGAATGAAACCACCATATAACCCAGCAATCCCACTACTAGGCATACACCCTGAGAAAACCAAAATTTAAAAAGACACATGCACCTCCGTGTTAATTGCAGGATAATTTACAAGAGCTAGAACATAGAAGCAACACGAACCCTCTTGCACTTTTGATGGGAATGTGAATTGATACCGCCACCAAGGAAGACAGTATGGAGATTCCTTAAAAAAACTATGAATGAAACCACCATATAACCCAGCAATCCCACTACTAGGCATACACCCTGAGAAAACCAAAATTTAAAAAGACACATGCACCTCCGTGTTAATTGCAGGATAATTTACAAGAGCTAGAACATAGAAGCAACCTAGATGTCTATCAACAGATGAGTGGATAAAGAAATTGTGGTACATATACACAAGGAAATATTATTCAGGGATACATTTGAGTCAGTTCTAACGAGGAGGATGAACCTAGAGCCTACTATACAGAGTAAAGTAAGTCAGAGAGAGAAAAACAAATATCATATACCACACGTATGTATGGAATCCAGTAAGATAGTACTGATAAAATTTGCAGGGCAGCAATGGATGCATGTAGAGAACAGTTTTATGGACTCAGGGTTGGGGACGAAGGACAGGGTACAACATATGGAAAAAGCAACATGAAAACTCACATTATCATATGTAAAATTGATAGCTAATGGCAATGTGCTGTGACCCCAGGAACTCAGACTGGGGCTCTGTAGCAAACTAAAGGGGTGGGATCGGGAAGGAGATGGGAGGGAGTTTCAAGAGTGAGGGGACATATGTAAACCTATAGATGATTCATGTATATGCATGGCAGAAACCAACACAATTCTGTAAAGCAACTTTCTTTCAATTAAAAAAATAATTTTTTAAAGTAGAAATATCACTTTTATAGAAAATTTCCATATAATCAAAGCTGTGCTTTTTTCCAATAGTTATGTACAGATGTGAGAGTTTGAACTTTAAAAAACTGAATGCTGAAGAGTTGATACTTTTAAATTGTGGTGCTGAAGAAGACTCTTGAGAGTTCCTTGGACTGCAAAGAGATCAAACCAGTCAATCCTAAGGAAGTCAATCCTGAATATTATTGGAAAGATTGATGCTGAAGTTGAAGCTTCAATACTTAGGCCACCTGATGTGAACAGCTGACTTATTGGTAAAGATTTTATTATTATTAAAGGCAGAAAGAGAAAAGGGTGACAGGATGAGATGATTAGTCAATGAGCATCACTGACTCAATCTGAGCAAAATCAAGGAGACAGTGAAGGACAGAGGAGCCTGACGTGCTATAGCCCATGGGTTCACAAGTTAGTGATTGAACAACAAAATATGCATGCAGTTAAAAACTATTCAGTGCCAAAAGGAATGGAGTACTGATTCATGGATGAATGGCGTGGACAAACCTTGAAAACATTATGCTAAGTGAAAGAAGCTAGACCCAACAGATGACATAGCATATGATTCCACTGATGTGCAGTGTCTAGAAAAGGCAAATCCACAGAGACAGAAAGCAGATTAATAGGTATAGGGGATCAAGATGAAGGAGAATAAGGAAATAGGTATGGAGTTTTCTGGGGGAAGAATAATGAAAATGCTTTAAAATTACTGGTGATTGTTGTATAATTCTGTAAAAATATTAGAAATCACTTTAAAGGTTGAAATTCATAGTATGTAAATTATATTTTAGTAAAGTGGTTGCATACATGAGAAAAGAAGGTAGATTGAAAACACCATTTTGATCAACTCCATTTTCTCTAAAAGTGCATATATTTTGCCTACAGTGGGAAAAATTCTAAGAATTTTCAGGTATTCTTATCAATGTATGTATGTTTAAAGAAAACAATATTTCCTCTCCTCGCTGTACTTCAATAAATGAGAACTGATTTTTATAGGACTTACTCTTTTCTTGTGTCCATAGTCTTTGGAATTTCACTCTTCCTCTCCACCCCATGGACTGTAGCTGGCCAGGCTCCTCTGTTCATGTAATTCTTCAGGCAAGAGTACTGGAGTGGGCAGGCATTCCCTTCTCCAAGGGATCTTCCCAACCCAGGGATCCAACCCAGGTCTCCCTCATTGCAAGCAGATTCTTTACCATCTGAGCCACCAGGAAGCTCTTGTGATACATGTATATAGAAAACCTTTGGTCATGTTAAGAGAGGATTATGTGTTTCAAATGTTTTCCAGGCCCTTAGAGTGATCTACACTTAGTGATATTATACTAACACACATTTGAGATGGACTGGACCCAGGAAGCACAGTGTTTTACGATAGCAAACAAAGGTTTTATTAATTTCTGGGAATAAATTTCACTGTTTTTTATATAAGTTAGACATGTATTTAATCTATAAAGTAGAATTCAGAAGAGTTCTCTAATGTAATAATGAGTCTCTGACTCTCTCCATTTTGACACTGGTATGTTACAACCAAAAAAACAAATGTTTCAGAGATATTTAGAATGTAAAATCAAATTTCTTCCCAGGGCTCTCAGATTTGATGGAAAATTTCTAACAGGATCACTTTAGTTTACATTGTTGTTCAGATTCATTGTCGGGATAGAATTGTAATTGGAGAACTAAGCTATGTGTCAGGATAAAAATCCATTGCTTAACAAAGGAGAAAGAAAAAAAAAATCAACACTTTCTGAACACTAAGTGAGAATTTAAGTGGTTTATCTTCTAAAAACACTCTCTTCAATATTCTATCCTTGTGCTATTTTAATATGGTCATTAAAGTAAGTGTGCCCCTTGTTTGGTCACCCAGAGAACAACCTTCACATTGCATCCTCTGGGTACTGAATGGTGTCATAATGAATCTTTTCCTTCCTATTAATGTCTTTTACTAAATGAATAAAGCATTTTACTTCTCATTAATGCCATTCATTAAATTAAAAAAAAACACCTGGATACATATATTTCTTATAAAACTAGTAGGATTCAAAATTCACTTAAAACAAAACAAAACTCTTGCTAAGGTATATACTGCACATTTTTAACAGTGAACCCTAATCATAACAAAGTAGAATAGTTTAACTTGATAACATCTAGAAACACTGTGAAAAAAAGCAACTTTTGGGGAAATGAATTCTAAAAATCCCAAATTCCCTCCTTTGCATCTTCCAGTAAGGGGAGTCTCAGCAAAAACTATGTTGGAAATTGATTTTCAAATCACTGCTTTACCAAGTTAAGTATACCAGTGCCTAACTCCATGTATTCCCACACAGGAAAGTGCACTGATCCATCATAAATTTGTGAGATTTCATCCCCTATTTCTATTGTTTTTTTTCCTCAAATCTGTTGGCATTTCCCCCATCCTTTGTTCTTTCTGAAGTGGAGAGATAGGGAGCCTAACACCACCTTTGTAGCCCAGGGTTCTGCTATCCCTAGATCTTATCATTTTCTGTCCCTCCTGGATTGGAATTACTACAATTATGTTTACAATATGTACATTCTCAACCACAAGATAAGCTCCAAGAAGATAGGGCCATGTCTGGTTTGCTCGGCATAATGTCAAGCACATTGGGATTCCCAGTTCATATATGCAGACTGACTTGGATCAATGACATGAAAGTTACACTGATAACTTCTTGTCCACTCACACAGTATCCCAAAACTCATGGCTGGTTTGCACTGCCGTCACTCTACGATGGCCTCATTCACCCTACCGAAAAAAGAGGAGTGCTATTAGGTACTGGGAACCAACCTCTAAACCCTAAAGACAAATAGCCCCTGTATAGGCAGAATTCTTATTTTTACTATATGAAATTTAGGCTGTATACTCCTCAGAACCCCTTTTTGCACATTCCATACTCTTCTTTATGATTTTGTACCCCAAACAACTTGGAATTTGTCTTATATAATTCCATGACATAAAAGCTCAACCAAGAAATCATGGAAGAGGCAACAAAGTAAACTTGGCAGTTCTAGTGAAAATCCATAGTTTTTGAGAATAACCATGTCCTAACTCCAATTTTGCTTATATGAGCAAAGTTCTAGTAAAGAAACTATGTTCTCTGGGACCTTGACTTTATGATTTGGTCTACTGTATTATCATTCAGTTGCTCAATTTTGGCTGACTCTTTGTGCTCCAATGGACTGAAGTAGGCCAGGCTTCCCTGTCCTTCATTACCTCCCAGAGTTTGTTCAAATTCAAGCCACTGAGTTGGTGATGCTGTCTAACCATCTCATCTTTTGTTTTCCTTTTCTCCTTTTGCCCTTATCCTTCCCTATTTTATTATAGACAGGATTTATAGATCCTAGTTTGATATATACTCAAAATAGGACGAGGCAATTTTTATAGTATTATTTTCTGTTTTTAAAAGGTATTTTGATTTAATAGCATTATAACTTTCAGGACAGTTTTCTTCCTCACTTTTTAAAAATTTTATCCTTAGAATTGAAAATCCTTCTGCATTTCAGACCTTCTTATAGCTGCATTGATTAGTCTTTTAGGAAGCGCAGCTGTGGCAATAATCCCATCTCTGCATCTTTGCAAGCAGGAGAGAAGGCAGGAGATGAGAGTTGCCATAGGGAGTCTATATTTATTCTACAACTGGCTTATTCAAGTGTTTTATTGTTCCCTGAGGGACTCACCACATACACTATTGTGAGAAAAAAATGATAGAGAAGAAAGGAAAGAAAAGTTCACCTAAGATTGTTCTTCAGCTAATTAATTCGTTTCACAATTAATACAAGAGAACTTTGCTTGGCTGGTAATGCAGACTCTGAGAAGACCACTCCTTCTTCATACCAGTGCAGCTTACCTTGCTGGCTTTTCCTTGTGGATGCTATTGGGGAATGGCTGAACTTTTTCTTGGCAACTATCATCAAGGCTGCTAGGAGGCATCTGTAAATGATAATTTCAACAGTTCCATCAAGGAAACCCCAGCGATCTACTCTGCAGATGTTTATAGGTATTAATACAATGGAATAACAAGAGTATCTGAGGCAATTACAAAGTCAGTTACAAAATAAATAAACATCTAAATAATTAAAATACAAAACAAAGAATATAAACTTTCAGCCCCAAAGGAAGAAATAGAAGCTATTCTTTAACACAACTTTGTATTGTCATTCCATTTCTTAAAAGTCTAGAGTGCTTATCTACTTTTTTTGACATAAAAGCCAAAACATACTTGACTTTGCCACTTCTATCACCTGGCCCCATCCTAAGTCTTCATAATTTTAAAATGAAACCTCAGTCTGATGTCACTGTCATGAAATCACACATTATTTGTACTTCCCTGAGAATCTCTGTGTCTGTGAATCTCCTAGACTGGCCTTCCTCTCGTTGTGTGCCATCTTAATTTCTTAGGGATGAACTCAAATGTACTTTTCCCTTAAAATTTACATTGGCTTATTACCCCTTCCTTCTATGAGCACCTATAGAATATATTATTATTATTATTCCACATAATTGGAATGTAGTGAATGAGGTTGGGAACCAGTGAAGAAAATATTAAGATCAGTTAGGGCTGAATTATCAGTTTGTCTTGATTCTTTTTGCACTGATTATGCACAGAAAATGATTAAATAATATCTCATTTCTTTCCTTTCATGAGACATTCACAAACAGTTATGACTTATCCCATTTTTAGGCTATACTTATATTATTCCTCTAGAACAAATAATAAGGCATCTTAAAAATTACTGAATAAAATTTTCATAGGATCTAAAACTCACTGCCATCTCTTATTCCAGGAAGAGGCTGCAGGAAACAGAAGCAATGGGACTCTTCTTTGGAGCCAGTATAAGCTAAAACAAAATAAGTACTTGACACCTGAATGTATAGAATTCACAAAACCCAGGAAAAATAGGAAAGGATCAAAACATAGATTCTGTCACTGAAGTCATGAATTTATTCATTGATTATTTTGTAGGGCAAATGATGCACCTGAAAATAGGAGTGGGTGCAGATATTGGATGAAGCAAATCTGAAAAGCCTACTAGAACAGAAGGATGAGATAGTAGGATGCCTTCTCTCTTGGTGAGTGTAAAGACTATAAAGGGGTCTACACACGATATTCCCCACCTCTCCTTAAGTGCAGCACTGGGACCATTGTTTGAAATTTTACACTCTTTAAGGTGGTAGAGTTGCAATATTTTACCTGCAGAAGACACCCCTGGTGAAACATTAATGAAAATGAGCCTCTGACTTTCTTCTTTGTAAATAAAGAGGTCCTATTTTAGGGTAATAGGAGCAGTATCTCCAGCTTTCTGAGTACCAAACTAAAAACATCAAAATATTTGCTCAATGACATTTATTTGGTTGCTCTCCAGGTGGCACAGTGGTGAAGAATCCACCTACAAATGCAGGAGATGCAAGAGATGCAAGAGATGTGGATTCAATCCCTGGGTCAGGAAGATTGCCTGGAGTAGGAGATGGCAACCTTTTCCAATATTCTTGAATGGAAAATTCCATGGGAAGAGGAGCCTGGTGGGCTACAGCCCATGGGGTCACAAAGAGTCAGACACACCTGCGTGACAACACACATTTATTTGGTCAATCCAACACTATTTAACAAAGCCCTGCTTCTTTCAAAAAGAGTATATATTATATAACTTAGACTCAGGTATTCTCCCACAAAGGTCAAAATATGCAGAGTTTGATAGTTTTCAGAATGGACAGTAGTTTCTCAAGTTTTAATTGCTTCTTTCAGAAATTATAAATATTTGATATCTGTCATAACTTGTTTTTCTGGAAAAAGAAACAATCAACTAAAACAAACAAACAAGAAGAAGCAAAGATTTAAAATAGCTGACAATTCATTTCACATATAATATTATACATGTTTCAATGCCATCACTCCAAATCATCCCTCCCTCATCCTCTCCCACAGAGTCCAAAAGACTGTTCTATATATCTGTGTCTCTTTTGCTGTTTCACATACAGGGTTATTGTTATCATCTTTCTAAATTCCATATA
>SJYC01069989.1:0-33807 GCA_006408675.1 Madoqua kirkii
ATATTAGACTTTCTTAAATCAATTTAACAATAATGTAAAAGAAAATTAAATTTTATCCATTGAAAGGTTCTTTTAAAATATTTTTAAATGTATACTTTATTATATACTTGTAGAAGTTTATACCTGCATAATTCCATATGATATCATTTTTACATAAACAATAAAGTTTGGTTTCTTTTTAAAGAATAATTTAATATTTGATATAGATTTCTTTTCTAATTTAAAGGAGATCAAAGTTTACACTGCACAATAAAGAGAAAAATAGATTTAATGTGTGCTGAAAGTGGCATTACTATAATAAGCAATGATTGTAATAGACAAATAACATAAGACATATCCCAAACATTTTCGAATCAAAGACATTTAACGCTAGGTTGGAGCAATATGTATACATTCCATACTGTCTGTGGGGTTGTTTTAAAACTCCTTAGTCTCACATATGCCTTTTTTCCCATTAAATGACCCAACATTTGTTCTTTGTTTTTACTAATAAATAGTTACTAAACACTCACTGGGGCTTCCAGGTGGCTCTAGTGTTAAAAACCTGCCTGTCAAAGCAGGAGACATAAGAGATGTTGGTTCAGTCTCTGGGTTGGGAAGATACCCTGGGGAAGGGCATAGTAACACACTCCAGTATTCTTGACTGGAGAATCCCATAGGCATACCCTGGCAGCTATAGTCCATAGGGTTGCAAAGACTGAACCATAACTGAAGCAACAGCAAACACACACACGCACACAAATACTCACTAAGTGTAGGGCAGTTTATGGAATTAGATGGGGGCGGCGACCGATAGGAGCTACCCCACGTCCGAGATCAATGGCAGCTGGGAGGAGGGATCCCGCGTTCGAGGTCAGGGGCGGCCAAGAAGAGACACCCTGCGTCCGAGGTCAGGGTGGCGGCTAAGTGGAGCTACCCCATGTTCGAGGCCAGTGGCAGCCTGGAGGAGACACCTCGCGCTAGAGGCCAGGGGCGGTGACCCTGAGGAGCCACCAGGAGCCCGAGGCCAGGGCCGGTGGCTGGGAGGAGCAACCAGAGGAACTGTGGCTGCACAGGCGCAGGAGGGCCCAGAGGAGCTATCCCACATTGAAGGTCAGGAACTGTGGTGGTAGGGAGATACCCCTCTTCCAAGGTAAGGAGCAGAAGCTATGCTTTGCTGGAATAGCCATGAAGAGATATATCACGCCCAAGGTAAGAGAAACCCAAGTAGGGTGGTAGGTATTGCAACAGGACATCAGAGGGAAGACACACTGAAACCATACTCACAGAAAACTAGTCAGTCTAATCACACTAGGACAACAGCCTTATCTAACTCAGTGAAACCAAGCCATGCCTGTGGGGCAACCCAAGACGGGCGGGTAATGGTGGAGAGGGCTGACAGAATGTGGTCCTCAGGAGAAAGGAATGCAAGCCACTTCAGTATTCTTGCCCGGAGAACCCCATGAACAGTATGAAAAGGCAAAATGATAGAATACCAAAAGAGGAACTCTCCAGGTCATTAGGTGCCCAGTATGCTACTGGAGATCAGTGGAGAAATAACTCCAGAAAGAATGAAGGGATGGAGCCAAAGCAAAAACAATACCCAGCTGTGGCTGTGACTGGAGATAGAAGCAAGATCCGATGCTAAAAAGAGCAATATTGCATAGGAACCTGGAATGTCAGGTCCATGAATCAGGGCAAATTGGAAGTGGTCAAACAAGAGATGGCAAGGGTGAACGTTGACATTCTAGGAATCAGCAAACTAAAATGGACTGGAATGGATGAATTTCACTCAGATGATCATTATATCTACTACTGTGAGCAGGAATCCCTCAGAAGAAATGGAGTAGCCATCATGGTCAACAAAAGAGTCTGAAATGCAATACTTGGATGCAAATTCAAAAACGAGAGAATGATCTCTGTTGATCTCCAAGGCAAACCATTCAATATCACAGTTATCCAAGTCTATGACCCAACCAGCAATGCTGAAGAAGCTGAAGGTGAATGATTTTATGAAGACTTACAAGAACTTTTAGAACTAACACCCAAAAAAGATGTCCTATTAATTATAGGGGACTGGAATGCTAAAGTAGGAAGTCAAGAAACACCTGGAATAACAGGCAAATTTGGCCTTGGAATGTGGAATGAAGCAGGGCAAAGGCTAATAGAGTTTTGACAAGAAAATGCACTGGTCATAGCAAATATCCTCTTCTAACAACACAAGAGAAGACTCTACACATGGACATTACCAGATGGTCAACACTGAAATCAGATTGATTATATTATATGCAGCCAAAAATGGAGACAAAGACAAGACCAGGAGCTGACTGTGGCTCAGATCATGAACTCTTTACTACCAAATTCAGACTTAAACTAAAGAACGTAGAGTAAATCGCTAGACCATTCAAGTATGACCTCAATCAAATCCCTTATGATTATACAGTGAAATTGAGAAATAGATTTAAGGGTCTAGATCTGATAGAGTGCCTGTGGAATGAGGTTCGTGACATTGTACGGGAGACAGGGATCAAGACCATCCCCATGGAAAAGAAATGAAAAAAAGCAAAATGACTGTCTGGGGAGGCCTTACAAATAGCTGTGAAAAGAAGAGAAGTGAAAAGCAAAGGAGAAAAGGAAAAATATAAGCATCTGAATGCAAAGTTCCAAAGAATAGCAAGAAGCGATAAGAAAGCCTTCTTCAGTGATCAGTACAAAGAAAAGAATGGGAAAGACTAGAGATCTCTTCAAGAAAATTAGAGATACCAAGGGAACATTTCATGCAAAGATGGGCTCAATAAAGGACAGAAATGGTCTGGACCTAACAGAAGCAGAAGATATTATGAAGAGGTGGCAAGAATACACAGAAGAACTGTACAAAAAATATCTTCACCACCCAGATAATCATGATGATGTGATCACTCATCTAGAGCCAGACATCTTGGAATGTGAAGTCAAGTGGGCCTTAGAAAGCATCACTACGAACAAAGCTAGTGAAGGTGATGGAATTCCAGGGGAGCTGTTTCAAATCCAGAAAGATGATGCTGTGAAAGTGCTGCACTCAATATGCCAGCACATTTGCAACACTCAGCAGTGGCCACAGGACTGGAAAAGATCAGTGTTCATTTCAATCCCAAAGAAAGGCAATGCCAAAGAATGCTCAAACTACCGCACAATTGCACTCATCTCACATGCTAGTAAAGTAATGCTCAAAATTCTCTAAGTTCGGCTTCAGCAATACGTGAACCATGAACTCTCTGATGTTCAAGTTGGTTTTAGAAAAGGCAGAGGAGCCAGAGATCAAATTTCCAACATCTGCTGGATCATGAAAAATGCATGAGAGTTCCAGAAAAACATCTATTTCTGCTTTATTGACTATGCCAAAGCTTTTGACTGTGTGGATCACAATAAACTGGAAAATTCTGAAAGAGATGGGAATACCAGATCACCTGACCTGCCTCTTGAGGAATCTGTATGTAGGTCAGGAAGAAAAAGTTAGAACCTGGTCATGGAACAACAGACTGGTTCCAAATAGGAAAAGGAGTACGTCAAGTCTGTATATTGTCACCCTGCTTATTTAACTTATATGCGGAGTACATCATGAGAAACGCTGGACTGGAAGAAACACAAGCTGGAATCAAGATTACTGGGAAAAATATCAATAACCTCAGATATGCAGATGAGGCTACCATTATGGCAGAAAGTGAAGAGGAGCTAAAAAGCCTTTTGATGAAAGTAAAAAAGGAGCATGAAATAGTTGGCTTAAAGCTCAATATTCAGAAAATGAAGATCATGATATCTGGTCTCATCACTCCATGGGAAATAGATGGGGAAACAGTGTCAGGCTTTTTTTTGGTGGTAGGGGGGAGGAGGGGGCTCCAAAATGACTGCAATGATGACTGCAGCCATGAAATTAGAAGACTCTTACTCCTTGCAAGAAAAGTTATAACCACTGACATATATTCAAAAGCAGAGACATTATTTTCCAACTAAGATCCATCTAGTCAAGGCTATGATTTTCTCGTGGTCATGTATGGAATGAGAGCTAGACTGTGAAGAAGGCTGAGCACCGAAGAATTGATCCTTTTGAACTGTGGTGTTGGAGAAGACTCTTGAGTGTCCCTTGGACTGCAAGGAGATCCAACCTGTTCATTCTGAAGGAGATCAGCCCTGGGATTTCTTTGGAAGGAATGATGCTAAAGCTGAAACTCCAGCACTTTGGCTACCTCATGAGAAGAGTTGACTCATTAGAAAAACTCTGATGCTGGGAGGGGTTTGGGGCAGGATGAGAAGGGGACGACAGAGGATGAGATGGTTGGATGGCATCACGGTCTCTATGGACGTGAGCCTAGGTGAACTCCAAGAGATTGTAATGAACAGGGAGGCCTGGCCTGCTGCTATTCATGGAATCACAAAGAGTTGGACACGACTGAGCGACTGAACTAAACTGAACTGATACATATTATTTGAAGCTTTATTTTTCTTATTCATTTGTGATTTTTTTCATTCTTTTCTTAAAATTCTTTCAATATTGGGATGGCTTCTGCCATATATCAACATGAATTAGTCTCAGGTATACATATGTCCCCATCGTGGATCCCCCTCCAACTCTTTCCTCATTCCACCCCTTAAGGTAGTCACAGAGCATCTTCTTTGGATTCTTTGTATCATATATCAAGCCCCACTGGCTGTCTATCTTTCATATTTTAATTTATGTTTCAATGTTATTCTTTCAAATTACCCCACCCTCATCTTCCCCCACTGTATCTAAAAATCTGTTCATTATGTCTGCATCTCCTCTGCTGTCCTGCAGGTAAAATCATTATTTTTATCTTTCTAGATTTCATGTTTATGTATTAATATATGATATTTGTGTTTCTCTTTCTGACTTATTCATTCTGTATGACAGACTCTAGTTTCATTCATTTCATTAGAACTGACTCAAATGCTTCCTTTTTATGGCTGAGGAATATTCCATTGCATATATGTACCACAACTTCCTTATCCATTCATCTGTCAAGGAACATCAAGATTGCTTCCAAGTTCTAATTATTGTAAATAGTGCTGTAATGAACATGTGTCTTTTTCCAATATAGTTTTCTCAGGGTTTATGCCTAATGGTGGGATTTCTGGGTCAAATGGTAGATTTATTCCTAGTTTTTATGGAATCTCCATAGTGTTCTCCATAGTGGCTGTATCATTTTTCATTTCAACAACAGTGTAAGAGGTTTCACTTTACTCCACACCTTTGCAGCATTTTTTGTTTGTAAACTTTTTGATGATGACCATTCTGATCACTGTGAGATGCTACTTCATTGTAGTTTTGACTTGCATTACTCTAAAATTGAGCATCTTTTCATGTGTTTATCAGCCATCTGTATGTCTTCTTTGGAGAAATGTCTATTTAGGTTTTCTTCTTACTTTTTGATTGTGTTGTTTGTTTTTCTGATATTGAGATGATTGAGCTTCTTGTATGTTTTGGAGGTAAATTATTTGTTGATTGTTTCATTTGTTATCTTCTCTCATTCTGAGGACTGTCTTTTCACTTTGCTTATAATTTCCTTTATCATGAAAAAGCTTTTAATTTTAATTAGGGCTCATTTGTTTATTTTTACTTCCATTACACTAGGAGGTGGGTCACAGATATCTTGCTATAATTTATGTCAGAGAGTGTTCTGCCTAAGTTTTCCTCAAAAAGTTTTATAGTTTCTAGGCTTCCATTTCTGTTTTTAATCCATTTTGAGCCTATTTTTGTGTATGAGCCCAGTTCAGTTCAGTTCAGTCACTCAGTCGTATCCGACTCTCTGTGACTCCATGAATCGCAGCATGCCAGGCCTCCCTGTCCGTCACCAATTCCCAGAGTTCACTCAGATTCAAGTTCATCGAGTCAGTGATACCATCCAGCCATCTCATCCTCTGTCGTCCCCTTCTCCTCCTGCCCCTAATCCCTCCCAGCATCACAGTCTTTTCTAATGAGTCAACTCTTCGCATGAGGTTGCCAAAGTACTGGAACTTCAGCTTTAACATCATTCCTTCCAAAGAAATCCCAGGGCTGATCTCCTTCACAGTGGACTGGTGGGATCTCCTTGCAGTCCAAGGGACTCTCGAGAGTCTTCTCCAACATGACAGATCAAAAGCGTTAATTCTTCGGCACTCTGCCTTCTTCACAGTCCAACTCTAACATCTTAATGAGTTAACTCTTCGCATGAGGTTGCCAAAGTACTGGAACTTCAGCTTTAACATCATTCCTTCCAAAGAAATCCCAGGGCTGATCTCCTTCACAGTGGACTGGTGGGATCTCCTTGCAGTCCAAGGGACTCTCGAGAGTCTTCTCCAACATGACAGATCAAAAGCGTTAATTCTTCGGCACTCTGCCTTCTTCACAGTCCAACTCTAACATCCATACATGACCAAAGTAAAACCATAGCCTTGACTAGACGAACCTTAGTCAGTAAAGTAATGTCTCTGCTTTTGAATATACTATCTAGGTTGGTCATAACTTTTCTTGCAAGGAGTAGGCGTCTTTTAATTTCATGGCTGCAGTCACCATCTGCAGTGATTTTGGAGCCCCTAAAAATAAAGTCTGATAGTGTTTCCACTGTTTCCTCATCTATTTCCCATGAAATGATGGGGCCAGATTCCATGATCTTCAGTTTCTGAATGTTGAGCTTTAAGCCAACTTTTTCACTCTCTTTCACATTCATAAAGAGGCTTTTTAGTTCTTCTTCACTTTCTGAAATAAGGGTGGTGTCATTTGTATATCTGCGGTTATTGATATTTCTCCTGGCAATCTTGATTCCAGCTTGTGTTTCTTCCAGCCCAGCGTTTCTCATGATGTACTCTGCATATAAGTTACATAAGCAGGGTGACAATATACAGCCTTGATGCACTCCTTTTCCTATTTGGAACCACTCTTTTGTTCCATGACCAGTTCTAACTGTTGCTTCCTGACCTGCACACAGATCTCTCAAGAGGCATTCCATGTGGTCTGGTATTCCCATCTCTCTCAGAATTTTCCACAGTTTATTTTGATTCACACAGTCAAAGGATTTAGCATAGTCAATAAAGCAGAAATAGATGTTTTTCTGAAACTCTCTTGCTTTTCGCATGATCCAGCGGATGGTAGCAATTTGCTCTCTGGTTCCTCTGTCTTTTCTTAAACCAGCTTGAACATCAGGAACTTAATGGTTCACGTATTGCTGAAGCCTGGCTTGGAGAATTTTGAGTATTACTTTACTAGCATGTGAGATGAGTGCAATTGTGTGGTACCTTGAGCATTCTTTGGCATTGCCTTTCTTTGAGGTTGGAATGAAAACTGAATTTTTCCAGTCCTGTGGCCACTGCTGAATTTTCCAAATTTTCTGGCATATTGAGTGCAACACTTTCACAGCATCATCTTTCAGGATTTGAAATAGCTCAGCTGGAATGCCATTACCTCCACTAGCTTTGTTCGTAGTGATGCTTTCTAAGGCCCACTGGATTTCACATTCCAAGATGTCTGGCTTGAGATGAGTGATCACACCATCATGATTATCTGGGTGGTGAAGATATTTTTTGTACAGTTCTTCTGTGTATTCTTGCCCCCTCTTTTTAATATATTTTGCTTCTGTTAGGTCCAGACCATTTCTGTCCTTTATTGAGCCCATCTTTGCATGAAATGTTCCCTTGGTATCTCTAATTTTCTTTTTTTTTTAAATTTCTTTTATTTACTTATTATTATTATTATTATTTTTAAAATTTTTGTTTAATGCTTATTCCATTTCACAATACTGTATTGGTTCTGCCATACATCGACATGAATCAGCCACAGGTGTAGACGATCTCCCCATGTTAAAGCCCCCTCCCCCCTCCCTTCCCTGCCTATCCCCCCGGTTCATCCCATATACCGGCCCCAAGCATCCTGTATCCTGTATTGAACATAGACTGGTGCTTCATCTCCCATATGATTGTATACATGTTTCGTTGTCGTTCTCCCAGATCTTCCGACCCTCTCCCTCTCCCTCTGAAGCCAAAAGTCCGTTGTATACCTCTGTGTCTCTGATTTTCTTGAAAAGATCTCTAGTCTTTCCCAGTCTATTCTTTTCCTCTATTTCTTTGCATTGATCACTAAAGAAGGCTTTCTTATCAATTTTTGTTATTCTTTGGAACTCTGCATTCAGATGCTTATATCTTTCCTTTTCTCCTTTGCTTTCACTTCTCTTCTTTTCACAGCTAGTTGTAAGGCCTCCCCAGACAGCCATTTTGCTTTTTTGCATTTTTTTTTCCCATGAGGATAGTCTTAATCCCTGTCTCCTGTACAATGTCGGGAAATGCAGTCCATAGTTCCTCAGGCACTCTATCTATCAGATCTAAGCCCTTAAATCTATTTCTCACTTTCACTGTATAAGGAATTTGATTTAGGTCATACCTGAATGGTCTAGCGGTTTTCCCAACTTTCTTCAATTTGTGTCTGAATTTGGTAATAAGGAGTTCATAATTTGAGCCACAGTCAGCTCCTGGTCTTGTTTTTGTTAACAATATAGAGCTTCTCCAGCTTGACTGCAAAGAATATAATCTGATTTTGGTGTTGACCATCTGGTGATATCCATATGTAGAGTCTTCTCTTGTGTTATTGGAAGAGAGTGTTTGCTATGACCAGTGCATTTTATTGTCAAAACTCTATTTGTCTTTATTCTGCTTCATTCTGCATTCCAAGGCCAAATTTTCCTGTTACTTCAGATGTTTCTTGACTTCCTACTTTAGCATTCCAGTCCCCTATAATGAAAAGGACATCTGTTTTATGTGTTAGTTCCACAAAGTCTTATAGATCTTCTTAGAACTGTTGACTTTCAGCTTCTTCAGCATTACTAGTTGGGACATAGACTTGGATTACCATGATATTGAATGGTTTGCTTTGGAGACGAACAGAGATCATTCTGTCATTTTTGAGATTGCATCCAAGTACCGCATTTTGGACTCTTTTGTTGACCATGATGGCTATTCCATTTCTTCTGAGGGATTCCTGCCCACAGTAGTAGATATAATGGTCATCTGAGTGAAATTCACCCATTCCAGTCCATTTTAGTTTGCTGATTTCTAGAATGTTGACGTTCACCCTTACCATCCCTTGTTTGACCACTTCCAATTTGCCTTGATTCATGGACTGACATTCCATGTTCCTATGCAATACTGCTCTTTAAAGCATTGGACCTTGCTTTTACAACCGTTCATATCCACAGCTGGGTATTGTTTTTGCTTTGGCTCCATCCCTTCATTCTTTCTGGAGTTATTTCTCCACTGATCTCCAGTAGCACATTGGACACCTACTGACCTGGGTAGTTCCTCTTTTGGTATTCTATCATTTTGCCTTTTCATACTGTTCATGGGATTCTCCAGTCAAGAATACTGAAATGGCTTGTCATTCCCTTCTCCAGTGGACCGTGTTCTGTCAGACCTCTCCTCTATGATGC
This sequence comes from Madoqua kirkii, assembly GCA_006408675.1. Lineage (NCBI taxonomy): Eukaryota > Metazoa > Chordata > Mammalia > Artiodactyla > Bovidae > Madoqua > Madoqua kirkii. The sequence goes on from SJYC01069989.1 coordinate 9,426, forward strand.
GCCCATCTTGGGTTTCCCCACATGCATGGCTTGGTTTCATTGAGTTAGACAAGGCTGTTGTCCTAATGTGATTAGATTGTCTAGTTTTCTGTGAGTATGATTTCAGTTTGACTGCACTCTGATGCCCTCTTGCCACACTTACCATCTTACTTGGGTTTCTGTTACCTTGCACGTGGGGTATCTCTTCATGGCTGCTCCTGCAAAGCACAGCCACTGCTCCTTACCTTGAATGAGGCATATCTCCTCTCCACCACCCTTTTTGATCTTCTACGTGAGATGGCTCCTCTAGACTCTCCTGTGCCTGCATGGCCACCACACCTTGGACGATGTTGGATTCTTCTTCTCAGCCGCTGCCCCTGGCCTGGGGCACTGGGTGGCTTCTCTAGGCCGTCGCCCCTGACTTCTGACACCCGGTAGCTCCTCTCAGCCATTCCTGCGCCATCACAGCCTGGCACTCTCAGACGCTGCCCCTGACCTCGGACGTGGGGTATCTCCTCTGTCTGCCTCCCTTCGGGCATTGGGTCCTCCCGGCTTCTACCCCGACCTCAGACGTGGGGTAGCTCCTCTCGCCGTACTTAGTGTGCTGGTCACAACTGCCTGCGCTTAGTGTGCCGGTCACAGCCGGTGGTAGCAGGTATTCTCATTCATTCTTTTACATATAGCTGACCCGTTTTCCAAGCATGACATGTTGAAGAGACTGTCTTTTCTCCATTGTATATTCTTGACTCCTTTGTCAAAGATAAGGTACGCATAGTTGTATTGATTTATCTCTGGAATTTATACCTGTTCCATTGGTTTATAGTCTGTTTTTGTGCCATTACATACTGTCTGATGACTGTAGCTTTGTGATCATTCTGCCTAAAGATAGAAAGCTTGATTCCCCCAGCTCTACTCTTCTTTAGATTGCTTTGGTTATTCAGGGTCTTTTGTGTTTCCAAACAAATTGTGAAATTATTTGTTATTGTTTTCTGAAAAATGCCACTGGTGGTTTGTAATTTGAATCTATAGATCACTTTGGGTGGGTAGTATAGCCATTTTTACTATATTGATTCTTCCAATGCAAGAACATGGTATATCTCTCCATCTGTTTTTGTTGTCTTTGATTTCATCAGTGTCATAGTTTTGCACAGAATTCTTTACTCTTTTGAGGTAAATTTATTTCTAAATATATTATTCCTTTTATTGAAGTGGTGAATGGGATTGTTTTCTTAATTTCACTCTGATTTTTCATTATGGTGTATAAGAATGCAAAGGATTTCCATGTATTAATTTCATATTCTGTGAATTTACTATATTCATTGATATCTCTAGTAATTTCCTGGAGGCATCTTTATGGTTTTCTATGTAGAAAATCATGTCATCTGCAAACAGTGAGTATTTTATTTCTTTACCAATCTGGATTCCTTTTATTTATTTTTCTCCTCTATTGCTGTGACTAGGACTTCCAAACTGTGTTGAATAATAGTGGTGTGAGTGGACACCCTTGTTTTGTTCTTGATTGTAAAAGAAATACTTTCAGTTTTTCACCATTGTGGATGTTTTCTGTGGGTTTGTTGTATATGACCTTTATTATGTTGAGGTAGGTTCTTTCTTTGCCGACTTTCTGGAGAGGTGTCCCCCTCAACCCCCTTTTAACCATGAAAAGGTGTTGAATTTTGTCAAAGACTATGCATTTATTGAGATTATTATTTTGTTTTTATCTTTCAATTTGATAATACAATGTATCACGTTTGTTTGTGTATAGTGAAGAATCCTTGCATCCCTGAGATAGGCCACTTGATAGTGATGTATGATATTTTTAATGTGTTATTGGATTCTATTTGCTAGAATTTTATTAAGGATTTTTGACTGATATTCATCAATGAAGTTTTTAAAATTTTTCCTATAATATATTTTCTTATAATTTTCCTTATTTGGAGGCATCTTTCTCTGGTTTTATTATTAGGATGATATTTGATAATACAATGTATCACGTTTGTTTGTGTATAGTGAAGAATCCTTGCATCCCTGAGATAGGCCACTTGATAATGATGTATGATATTTTTAATGTGTTATTGGATTCTATTTGCTAGAATTTTATTAAGGATTTTTGACTGTATATTCATCAATGAAGTTTTTAAAATTTTTCCTATAATATATTTTCTTATAATTTTCCTTATTTGGAGGCATCTTTCTCTGGTTTTATTATTAGGATGACAGTGGCCTCATAGAATGAGCTTGGAAGTTTTCCTTCCTCTGCAATTTTCTAGAAGAGTTTGAGCAGATAAGTGTTAGCTCTTCTCTAATATTTTCTTCAAAAGTAATGATGCTAAAGTTGAAACTCCAGTACTTTGGCCACCTCATGCGAAGAGTTGACTCATTGGAAAAGACTCTGATGCTGGGAGGGATTGGGGGCAGGAAGAAAAGGGGATGACAGAGAATGAGATGGCTGGATGACATCGCTGACTCGACGGATGTGAGTCTGAGTGAACTCCGGCAGTTGGTGATGAACAGGGAGGCCTGGCGTCCTGCGATTCATGGGATGGCAAAGAGTTAGACATGACTGAGAGACTGAACTGAACTGAATATTTTCATATAATTTGCCTGTGAAGCCATCTGGCCCTGTGTTTTTTGTCTGTTGGAAGATATTTGGTTACAGTTTTGATTTCTGTGCTTGTGATTGGTCTGTTCATATTTTCTCTTTCTTTTTCAGTTTTGGAAGGTTATACATTTCTAAGAGTGTGTCCATTTCTTCCAAGTTGTCCAATTTTGCCCATTTTTAATGTTCACAATAGTCTCTCATGATCCTTTATATTTCTGTATTGTCAGTTTCTCATGATCTTTTATATTTCCATATTGTCTGTATTGTCTATTATAACTTCTTTCTCATCTCTAATTTTATTGATTCATGTCTTCTCCATTTGTTGTTGTTGTTGTTGTTGTTGTTGAAGACTCTGGATAATGGCTTATCAATTTTGTTTTTATTCTCAAAGAACTGACTTTAGTTGTATTGATCTTTGCTATTGTCTCCTTCCTTTCTATTTCATTTATTTCTTCTCTGATCATAATGATTTCTTTGTTTGTACTAATTTTGGGTTTTTTGGTTCTTTTTCTAGGTGCTTTTGGTATAAGGTTTGGATGGCAATATATCTCTTGTTTCTTGATGTAGGCTTTTATTGCTATGCTTTTATTATTTAATTTTTATTCTTTTATTTATTGCTTTTATTATTGCTATGACCAGTGCATTCTCTTGAGAAAACTCTGTTTGCCTTTGCCCTGCTTCATTTTGTACTCCAAGGCCAAACTTGCCTGTTACTCTAGGTATCTCTTGACTTCCCACTTTTGCATTCCAGTCCCCTATAATGAAATGAACATCTTTTTTTTTTGGTGTTAGTTCTAGAAGGTCTTGTAAGTCTTCATAGAACTGTTCAGCTTCTTTAGCATTACTGGTTGAGGCATAGATTTGGATTACTGTGATACTGAGTGGCTTGTCTTAGAAATGAACAGAGTTCATCTGTCTTGAGATTGCACCCAAGGGCTGCATTCTGCGTTTTTTTTTTTTTTTTTTTTTTACTATGGGGTCTACTCCATTTTTTTTCCCCACCTAACAGATTCTTACCCACAGTAGTATATATAATGGTCATATGAATTAAAATCATCCATTCCAGTCCATTTTAGTTCACCAATTCCTAAAATGTAGATGTTCACTCTTGGCATCTCCTGTTTGACAACTTCCAATTTACCTTGATTCATGGACCTAACATTCCAGGTTCCTATGCAATACTGTTCTTTATAGCATTGGATTTCACTTCCATCACCAGTCACATCTTAAATTTTAATCAGAACAGATACCTGAAATTACTCAATTCTTAGAAATTTACCAGTACTTGATTTATGGCCCAAACTGTGATCTATTCTGGAGAATTTGCATGTGCATTTGAGAAAAAAAGTGAAATCTTTTGTTTTTGGCTGAAACTTCCTGTCGATATCATTAAGGCCCAACTGATTCAATGTATCATGTAAAGCTTTTGTTTCCTTAATAATTTTCTGTCTCTATGATCTGTCAATTAGTGTGAGTAGGGTATAAAAATCTCTATTATTATATTACTGTCAGTTTTTCCTTTAATAGCTATTAGCATTTGTTTTATGCATTGGGGTGCTCCTATGTTGGGTGCATCTATAGATAGATAAATAGATAGATAGTTTGATATAGTTGTTGTGCCTTCTTCTTGGATTGATCCTTTGATCATTATGTAGTGTCCTTTCTTTGTTTCTTGTAATGGTCTTTATATTAAAGTCTGTTTTGTCTGATATGAGTATTGCTACTCCCTCTTCCTTTTGATTTTTGTTTGCATGGAATTTTTTTTTCCCTAACCTTTCACTTTCAATCTGCATATGTTCTTGGTTTGAAGTGCATCTCTTGTAGACAACATATAGAGGGGTCTTGTTTTTGTATCCATTCAACCTATCTGCATCTTTTGTTTGGGCCATTTATCTCATTTATTTTTAAAGTAATTAGATAGACAGATAGATAGATAGATAGATAGATAGACAGATAGATTCTGTTACCATTTACTTTATTGTTTAGAGTTAGTTTTATATGCCCTTTCTTTTTGCATTTCATATCTAGAGAAATTCCTTTAGCACTTGTGGCATAGTTGGTTTGCTTGTGCTGAATTCTCTTAACTTTTACTTGTCTGTAAAACTTTTGATTCTTATTCAAATCTGAATAAGATTATTGTTAGGTTAGAGTAGTCTAGGTTGTAGGATTTCCCCCTTCATCACTGTAAGTATGTCTGCCATTCCCTTCTGGCATACAAGGGGATCACTTGTATGTTATTTGTTACTTTTTCCCTTGTTGATTTTAATATCTGTTCTTTGTGCTTAATTTTGTAGTTTGATTAATATCTGTCTTGGCATGCTTCTCCTTGGATTTATCCTGTATGGAACTCCCTGCACCTTCTGGACATGGGTAGCTATTTCCTTTCCCATTTTAGGGAAGATTTTGAGCTTAATGTTGCCCCAGAGGTTTCTGAGACTGTCTTCATTATTTTTAATAATTTTTCTTTATTGTGTAATACTTCAATTATTTCCACCATTTTATCTTCCATTTCATTTACTCGTTCTTTTGATCCAATCTTTAGTAACTGAGTAACCTCAGTTACTCTACTGTTGTTCACCTCCAGTGTATTTCTAATCTCAGTTATTGTGGTGATCATTGTTGATTGTTTATTGTTCAATTCTTTTAGATTCTTGTTAAATATTTTTTGCACCTCCTAGATTTGTGCCTCCAGTCAATTTACTCATGCTTCTATTTTATTTTCAAGATTTTGGATAATCTTTATTTTCATTACTCTGAATTCTTTTTTTCAGGTAAACTGCCTATTTCTTTTTTGTATATTTGGTCCTGTGGGTTTTTACCATGTTCCTTCATCTGCAGCATGCTTCTCTATTTTTTCATTTTGCTTAATTTTCTGTATTTGTGGTCTCCTTTCTGTAGGTTGGAAAAACATAGTTCTCTATTATGAAATCTGTCTCTCATGGGTGAGATTGGACCAGTGCCTTCTGAAGGTTTCCTGGCTTGGCAACTTGTGGCTGTGTTCTGGTGGTTGGAGCTGGAGTTCATCCCTCTGAAGGGCAGTGCCATGTCCAGTGGTGTGTTTGGGTGTATCTGTGGATTTAGGAAGCTTGTTTTCTAATGTGCAAGGTTGTTTTGTTGAAGGATTGTCATGGGCATCTGCCACTGAAGTTTGCTGGCCTTTATGTTGTCCTTGGTTTTAGTGTTGAGATGGAGGACTTTGGGAGGGCTTTTGCCTATTAACGTTCCTTGGGATTAGGAGGTCTCTGGTGGATCAAAGTCTTGGGCTTGGGTCTCCCACTTTAAGATTTTAGATCTAACCCATCCTGTAACACCAAGATCTGACAAGCCACATAGCACAGAAGATAACACTCTGAGACTCTTGGTGAAAGCAATACTCAGCAGTGCAGAATATACAGTGAGACTCACATCAAATGCCTCCAATATTTCAAGGAAGGTTTCTCGATCTGTTTTGGATAGTGTGGGTTCATCTCAGTCTCAGATCTAGCCTTACTCTAGCTTGTACTTGCTCCTGAATTTCATAGTTGCCTCTAAAGTCCACAGTCTGTTCCTCACCCTGACATGAGGGGGTAAAGACTGATGCTTATTAGGGCCCACTTATTCATTCAGGCTGGGAGAAGGGAAGATAAAGCAGCCACAACTGGGATGTACCAGGGAGTGCCTGCAGCAGTAGCAACCTGCTAGATGCTTTCTGGGAAGGGTTGTGCACTCTCCCAGAGGAATTGGCCCCAGGTCGTGGGTCCGTAGGAAGAGTCAAGCTGTTTAAGCTCCAGGAAAAGTGTGGGCAGTAACCTGTGCCTGCTCACAGCCTAGTGGGAGCTGCCACCTCTGGGGTCAGGACTGTATCAGCTGTGTTTTATCTGGCTTCAGGCACTTTCCTTAACTTTGACAGTGGCAGTCATGTCTACCTCTGCAGCTGACACTCTAACTGGTTTTGATAGTTTCAGTGGTCACTGACAGGCACTCAGCCACTATCTGTGAGTGTGGTGCTAGTGTCCTAGTGATGACTTCTCAACACTTTAGGCAACCCAGTCTTTTCTCAGGATTCCTTCCATTGTGTGGAAGTAGTCCTCTCAGAATATCCTCACAGTAGCCACCCCACCGACCTCTCTCTGAGATCTGATACCCACGCCCAAGTCACAGTTTCCCATCCCAACCTCCTGTGGGTAGAGGCTTGGGAAGGCCATCTCAACTGAAAAGTGCTGTTTTACAGTGATTTCTGTGGTGAATTTTCTCTTTTGCCCTCTGAGCCCCTGCTACCACAGTCTACTGAGGTTCCAAAGCTCCCTCTTGGCCCTGCTTGTGAAGGGGTTTCTTAATATGTGGGAATCTTTTCTTCCTTTATGACTCCCTCCCTCAGGACACAGGTTCCCATCTGAAATCCTTTGTCACTTTTTTTATGTCTTTATCTTTTACCCACATTCTAAGGAGATTGATTTGCCTTTTTGAAAGTTTGGGGTCTTCTGCTGTTGTTCAGAGGTTGTTATTTGGAGCTGTATCATATTCAGATGGAGTTTTGATGTATTTGTGGGAAGGAAGGTAGTCCCCCTGTCTTACTCTTGTGGCATTTTCTCTCTTCTCTCCCTGTGACTATTAATATGTATGTTTGACTATGTTATTTCATGTTCTGTAGAAATTTCATTTGTACATCTTATTTCCAGCTGAATTTTAAGTGTTTGCTGAATGTTTAATGAATAAATATTTGTTGTGCTGAATGAATTGTAATTCCTTGAGATTAAAGTATTTGTCTATTCTTTTTTTATGTCTTTGAAAACTGCCATATAACATGGCTACTATCATGGTCCCACTGGGTGAAGAACATGGAACCAAGTTCATTTGGCAGAAGGCATAGTGTAGGATGGGCTTCCCTGGTGGCTTAGATGGTAAAGAATCCACCTGCAATGCGGGAGACCTGTGTTCAATCCCTGGGTTGGGACAATCCCTGGAGGATGTAATGGCAAACCACTCCAGTATTCTTGCCTGGAGAATCTCATGAACAGGGGAGCCTGGCAGGCCACAGTCCATGGGATTGCAAAGAGGTGGACACAACTGAGTGACTAAGCACAGCATATCACATCATGTAAGGTATATATGCTGGGGATATAGAACCAAAGGACTCAGTGGCTGACTGTTAGAAAAGACACACTAACTGACATAAAGATGAGGTGGGAGAAATAAAAGGGGGCAGATTGTGCAGGGCTTCTTGGGTTTGGGGACATGCATAGGTTCTATTGTAAAGGTCATGGAAAGCCTTTAAAAGCATTGCTGCTACTGCTGCTAAGTCACTTCAGTCGTGTCCAGCTCTGGCGACCCCATAGATGGCAGCCCACCAGGCTCCTCCATCTCTGGAATTCTGTAGGCAAGAATACTAGAGTTGGTTGCCATTTCCTTCTCCAGTGCATGAAAGCGAAAAGTCAAAGTGAAGTCGCTCAGTCATGTCCGACTCTTCGCAGCCCCATAGACTGCAGCCTACCAGGCTCCTCTGTCCGTGGGATTTTCCAGGCAAGAGCACTGAAGTGGGGTGCCATTGTCTTAGGCAGAGGAATAATTTGATTTAGTATTGGTGTTTTAAAAATTACTTTGATTGGTGTGGCAAGTACTGATGAAAATATGGCTGTCATATGGCACCCCTCACTGGCCTCTGATAGTATCTCTGTTATGCAGATTTCTTTCATTGAACTCTTACTCATGGGGTTATCTATGTTTTGTTTTCAAACAAACTTTTTTATTTGTTTTTCTTTTTTTCTCCTCTTCATGTACTATCCCTACTGTCACAGTTTTAACACACACTGACAGCATAGTGGTTTTTCAACCTAAATCTTCTAGACGGACATCCTCCTGGCTTCTGTCATATGTATCTGCTTTCTGCCTGAACATATTCATTTGAATATCCACGGATGGCTAAAATTCAAATGCGCATGATAGAATTAATGTTTTCATCTTACTTAAGTTGACTTTTTCTCATTTATTTTCTGTCACAATTTCAGGAAAGTAAAATAACAATTGTCAGTCAAAATCCAAACATGAAATTCATTTGGACTTCACATTCTCATCATATCTGATAAATCATGAATTCTATTGTAATTCTTGAATCCTTCTGCTTTTTTTCCAAACACATCATAACAGATCTAGTTTAGGCATTTACAACTCTCTTTGGCTTTGGTAGCAATCATGCTTTACTTGTGTTCCTTTGCATCTAGATCACTCTTCTCAATCAGATTCCTCACAGAAGTTTTGAGATTTTAAGACTCAAATATCAAACAAAGAAACAAACATCAAACAGAAGTACTCTATGAAGAAGTCCAAAATGTTATCAGAGGCAATGGAGAGGTATTAACTAGAAACAGCAAGCAGATCACTAGAGGATCTCCCAAATGTCTCTAATGTGCATCTTCTTCTTTTTCACTGATGTTACAGCTTTTGTGTAGTTTTGGATCTTCTCCCTCTAGAACTCTTGCCAGAGTAACTCATTACATATGCTGGATATAGTTATCCCATGTACAATCAATGGTTTATGCAGTCTTTCTAATATGTGAATTTGATTATATCAACATTCAGTTTAAACTTCTATTTAATGCTTTCTTATTTTATGTAGGTTCAAGTCCAAACACCTTAGCTTGTCTTCAGGACAAGTTTTATTTTATAGTTCCAGCCTTGGATTCTGATTTTCCTTGTCTTCAGTTGTTCTCTTCACTCAGGCCAAACCAGAAGCCTGATATTGCCTGAATTCTTGTGTTTATTTATTCCTTTCTGAATATGTTCTCATCCTATTGACTAACATAGAGTCATATTTCAAGAGCAACTGAAGCACTTCTTTCAATATGGAACTCTTGCTCTTATCAGAGTAGGTACAGACTGCCATGGAGTCCTAGAGACAGCAACAGCCAACACTGCATAGCATGGCTCACTGTGAACTACAAGATAGGACGACAATAAGACTAAGGAACTTGTCATATCTTATTTACACTTCTGTCGTTTTCATAGCAGGATTTTACCATTTTTAAAAATGTGTAATATTTGTTTGTGGATAGGATGATGAATAAATAAATGGGAAAATGAATAAAAATGTAGTCATAGAGTTTGGATTAAATTTAGACATTACTTGGTTAAAAGGAATAAAGAAAATAATGAAAGTTGTAAAAATGAGATTCATAATGTGACCCCCCCCCCCAAAAAAAAAATCTCATCATTGAGGAAAACCAAGACCAAGATAAAAGTAAATAGCCAGAAATAATTTAATGCTGTGACCAGGTGAGATAGAAAAGAGTAAGTATATTAAGGTGATCACATAGGAAAGTTATAACCCATGGCAGAAATTATAAATATACCACAGGGAGACAAAATTAGAGGCGAGACAAAGATAAAGGAGACTTGAAGAAATACACTAAGGGAAGACACACCATCAATAAGAGAGAACACCTGGATTACAGGAGTTTAAACTGAAGTATTTTAAAAAATAACATGAATCAATTTTGATTAGGATTTTTCAGAGAATAATTTATTCCCTATCTCGATTGAGGTGTAAACTCTCTTTTAGCTTTGACTGGCATTCCTAAGAAAGCCTCGTGTAGAGTGAAAATTGGCTTAAATGTTTAAGAATTATTTTTATTAAAAAAAAAATACCACTACGGAAAAGTTTGAGTTATACTACAAATAAAACAAATGTTATTTTTCTAAAACTTTTGACAGCAAGTTGCCAACTTGATGTCCATAAATGCTTTAATGTGCAGTTTCTGCAGACAAGGATATCCTCCTTCATAGCCACAATACAACATTTAAAATAAAATATTTGCATTGCTATATTTTTTCCATCTACTCCTCAGACCCATTCAAATTTTGCCAGTTGCCTCAGATCCTGCCTGGGAGAAGGACTCAACTCAGTATAATGAACTCAGTTGTCATATCTCTTTAATCTTCTTCAGTATGGAAGAGTTCTGTAACTTTCGTTGCTGTCTTCTTTTATAACTCTGAGGTTTTTGAAGATTATTTTGATATTATTTTGTAAAATGTAGGTTTGTATGATGTTTCCATGTGACTGAATTCGGGTTATGCTTCTTAGCAAGAAATTCACAGAAGAGTTGTCAGCTGCTCATTGGGCCCTACCAAATTGTGCATAATTTTATTTGTCCCATACCAATGGGACTTTGCCATGAAGATATATATATATATATATATATATATATAATATACACAATTTCTTAAATGATTCTGCTGTGCAGCCAGCATTAACATTAAACTAACTAAAGGTTTTAAATGAGGCAGTGGTTCTCAAACTTGGCTCTACATTGCAATCATCTAGGGTGGTTTGAAAATATTAATATTCACCCATATTAATTATGATTTAATTAGTCTGGAATGCACCATGAACAAAATAATTTAAAAATATTATGATTATCAGAGAATTTTCAAACCTGATGATGCCTAATTCTGGCTACTCCCTATGCTAATTAAATCCGAAACTCTAATAGTTGGATCCAGCATCAATGGTATTAAAAACTGCCCAGTTGATTTTTGTAGTTCCCCCTTTATCTGCAGGAAATATATTTCAACATCTTCAGTGAATGCTTGAAACTGTAGATAGCATTGGATGTTTTGGATGCTATAACATGTTTTTATATTTTAACTTACTATGTTAATTTTTAACTTACAAATTAAGTACAATATGAGATTAACAAGAATAGTAATAAACTAGAACAATTGTAGCAATATACTATTGGAGAGGGAAATGGCAACCTGCTTCAGTATTCTTGTCTGGAGAATCCTATGGACAGAGGATCCTGGAGGGCTGCTGTCCATGGGGATCTCACAGAGTCAGACATGACTGAAACGACTTAGCATGCATGCATGCATTGGAGAAGGAAATGGCAACCCACTCCAGTGTTCTTGCCTGGAGAATCCCAGGGATAGAGGAGCCTGGTGGGCTGCCGTCTATGGGGTCACAGAGAGTCAGACACGACTGAAGCGACTTAACAGCAGCACTATAACAAACGTTACATGAATGAGGAGTTACTTTCTCTGTCTCTCAAAATATCTTACTGTACAAATTTAGTGACTTTTTCATCTTAATTAAACACTTAACACTGACTGTAACCAAAACATTTACAGTTTAGGGTGCAACAGCAAAACTAGTATAAATTTCTTTTTCATTCTTCTCAATTTTGTGGATGGAATATTCATTCTCCATGTAGATTTTGGCAATCTCAGCATATATTTTTTTCTTTCCTTTGTAAGTTGAGAACTTTCACTTTTTCACACAAAGATATGACTTTTTGGCTTATCTTTGGCAGATCTGAATTGTCAACATGCTGCTCTTGCACTTTGTTGTTACTGTTGTTCAGTCGCTCTGTCCTGTCAGACTCTTTGTGACCCCATGGGCTGCAGAATACCAAGCTTCTCTGTCCTTCACCAACTCGTGGAACTTGCTCAAACTCATGTCCACTGAGTTTATGATGCCACCCAATCATCTCATCCTCAGTTGTCCCCTTCTCCTGTCTTCAGTCTTTCCCAGCATCAAGGCCTTTTCTAATGAGTCAGCTCTTCACATCAGGGCAAAGTATCCAAAGCTTCAGTTTCAACATGAGGCCTTCCAATGAATATTCAGAGTTGATTCCGTTTAAGATTGACTGGTATGATATCCTTGCAGCCCAAGGGACTTTGAGTTCATTAAAAGCTGGCTTAAAACTCAACTTTCAAAAAACTAAGATCATGATATCTAGTCTCATCACTTCATGGCAAATACATGGGGAAACAGTGAGAGACTTTATCTTCCTGGGCTCCAAAATAACTGTAGATGGTGACTGCAGACGTGAAATTAAAAGACATCTGCTCCTTGGAAGAAAAGTTATGGCTGAACTAGACAGTTTATTAAAAAGCAGACATAATACTTTGCCAACAAATTCCATCTAGTCAAAGCAATGGTTTTCCATGAGTCATGTATGAATGTGAGAGTTGGACTATAAAGAAAGCTGAGCACTGAAGAATTGATGCTTTTGAACTATGTTGTTGAAGACTCTTGAGAGTCCCTTAGACTGCAGAGAGATCAAATCAGTAAATCCTAAATGAAATCAGTCCTGAATATTCATTGGAAAGACTGATGCTGAAGCTGAAACTTCAACACTTTGGCCATCTGATATGAAGAACTGACTCATTGGAAAATACCATGATGCCTGGAAAGATTGAAGGTTGAAGGAGAAGGGGATGATAGAGGATGAGATGTTTGGATGGCATCACCAACTCAATGAACGTGAGTTTCAGCAACTCCAGGAGTTGGGATGACCAGGGAAACCTGGCATCCTGCAGTCTAAGGAGTCTCAAAGAGTCAGACATGACTGAGTGACTGAACTGAACTGAAGATTGACTGATTTGATCTCCCTGCAGTCCAGGGGACTTTGGATCCACTATTAAATAAAGTAAAGGTCATGAAACTTACAACACTTTCTGAAGTTTTCCATTTACTATTTTCAAAGCAAAGTTCACCACCAGTTACTGAAACCAGGAAATTTAATGTCACAGATATGGGTGAACCATAGTACAATGAGTAGCAAGTTTGAGAACTAGTGCTCAGTCCTCTGTACCTCCCAGTGTCCTTTTCTACAATGAGGCTACTGTCTTATAACAATGAAACTATGTCTTACTGAAGCCATATTGTGTGCTAGCATGGCACAGAGTAACCTCACTTTTAAATACAGTAAGCCCCCCACATATGAATGAGTTCTGTTCCAAGACAGCATTCATAAGTCCAACTTGTAAGTGCAATGAAGTTAGCCTAAGTACCAACTATCATAATTAGCCATATAGTAATGTACAGTGATAGATTTATACTTTTCTAAAAAAGAATAAGTAAAAATCAAACACAAAATATAAAACATTTTAGACCTTATAGTACAGTAATTAGCAGAAATATTATTTTGCCAACAAAAGTCCGTCTAGTCAAGGCTTTGATTTTTCCATGAGTCATGTATGGATGTGAGAGTTGGACTATAAAGAAAGCTGAACACTGAAGACTGTGGTGTTGGAGAAGACTCTTGAGAGTCCCTTGGACTGCAAGGAGATCCAACCAGCCCATCCTAAAGGAGATTAATCTTGAGTGTTCATTGGAAGGGCTGATGTCAAAGCTGAAACTCCAATACTTTAGCCACCTGATGCGAAGAGCTGACTCATTTGAAAAGACCCTGATGCAGGGAAAGATTGAGGGCAAGAGAAGAAGAGGATGACAGAGCATGAGATGGCTAGATGGCATCACTAACTCAATGGACATGAGTTTGGGTAATCTTCAGGTGTTGGTGATGAACAAGGTGCCCTGGCATGCTGTGGTCCATGGGGTTGCAAAGAGTTGGACACAACTGAGTGACTGAATTGAACTGAACAGTGTACATTTCAACAGCTGGCATACAGAGACTGGCACTGAGTCCACAGACTGACTGGAGGAGAAAGAAGAGGTGGGAGATGGTAGAGTACTACTGTATTCTATACAGAACTATGCAGTACAGAAAAGCACAACTCCTTGTAGAAGATGCACATACCTGACAACGTACACCAGACACTTGAACTAATTTACATTAATGGACATGCAAATGTAGGTTCACATCTTTAAAGTTTGCAACTTGAAGGTTAGTATGTAGGGGATTTACTTATTATCACAATTACTCCCTACAATTTATGGCATTTTATGGATGAGGGCTTTGAGACTCAGGGAAAGGAATTATCTTAACCCAGTTCATACAATAAATCAGTGGAAAGGCAAATACTCAAACTTAGCCTCTGCAATTCTACAATTGCCCTCAGCAATTATGTTCCATCTTCTTTTGCTCCTTATGTGTGAATCTTGTCTTTTATGAACTCATTTAGCTCAGTTGACAAACATAGTTGAAATATGATAGACATTTTACTATGTTTTAGGCATGCAGGTTTTAAAAGAACCAAATGACATGAACAGAGATTCAAAATTCCAAGGAACTTCCCTTCACATGAGAATAACCCTGGGTTGGGTGGCATTTTAATAGTGCAGTACCACAATGTGACTTAGCAAGGGCAAATGGAGTTAGTAAATAACTCAGGATTTGGAGTCAGGCAGAAATAGGATAAGTCCTGCTTTTGCCAATATCTCTATCTTCTTCAACTCTTAAATAAGAGTTAATCATTGCCAAGGATTTCTGTAAGATTTAAATGATGAAAAATAATGCATCACAGCTGACATGTAGGACATACTTATTAAATTAACATGGCTCCAAGTCTCTTTGTATGAAATTACTTTCTCCCAAGTGTAATGGAGAGTGGACGGGCAGGGGCAAGAGAATTTGAATAAACTTCAGCATCCTTTCCAGACCAGCAATATTAGTATTACCTAAGAGATTGTTAGAAGTTAAAAATCTTTCCATCCCAAATTTTGCATTTTAGCAAGAACTTCTGATGATTTGTATGTTCAATAAAGTTTGAGCAGGTATCCTAGCAAATCCCGGATAGAACAAAGCACATGTAGGTTTAATTTTGATGGAATGTGGCAGGAGACTGTTGGTTGAGGGGCGGAGTAGATTTAGGAAGAGAGTTGATAAAGATATCAGGATAAATTTTCCAGGCAACAATACTGGAGTGGGTTGCTATTTCTTCCTCCAGAGGACTTTCCCAACCCAAGGATCAAACCTGGATCTCCTGCCTTGCAGGCAGATTCTTTATCATCTGAGCCACCAGGAAAATCCCTTAAAGTTTAAGACTCAATTGTACAAAATTCTCCCTCAAGACGGCCTTAAGCCACTATCTGATTTTTGACAAAATCTGGCTACAGGTTTTAAATTTCTTATACTGTGAAGTTAATAAAATCCTAGCCCAATTTTATTGCGATTAGCCAACAAATCATGTTTTCTGGTTGTTGAGGGCTTTTCTGTGTTTACAAGCTAGAATTTTGGTTTTTGCTCCCAAAATAAAATGTTGGAGGGGGAATTGAGCTACTTAGGTGTTTTTATTTCCTTATATGGTGACAATAGTTCAGCAGTGACAGAAAGTATATTTTAGAAGGAATTGCACACAATTCTGGGGCCATGTCCTTGTGATAGGAAAGAAAATATCATCCAGTTTCAAGATAATGACTGTTGTAAATAAGGGAAATAGAATGGCAGGGACAATTAACCCACAATCTCTTTATAATGTTAAGTGGTTCTTCTCGGTTAAGGTTGCTTTATGTCTATAAACTATCTTGTACAATTTCGAGGTAGAATCTGCAGCAATTGTAAATATGAAGTTCTTAGTATTGCATCTGCAGCTACTTGATATTTTGACTGCTTATGTTCCAATTTCCTTCGCTGCATTGTGTTTTTTTTTTTCCAAGTGACATTAAATGTTGCTCTTTGTAGAATATTTACTGGGGGAAAAGGGTTGTGGGGAAGAGAAAATGTCATCAGAAAAGAAATGCAAAATAACACCACGAAAAGGATAGCATATTGTAAGAGGCACTGATATGGTAGATGGTCCTTACTCAATGAAGAGTGAATCTAGGCCTAACGACCAGATGGCAGAGCTGAACACAGAAATTCCATATGTGTGATGGCAGCGAGGGACGGCCATTGACATACTTGCTTTTCCAGCCAAATGCCTCGGCAGATGCAGAGTTTTACACTTTAACATCGCAATATGGCACTAAAGCCCAGGAGAAAAGTTAGATGCAAGATTGAAAGCTGATTTAAAGTGGCAGAGTTTAAATCAGATCTGATTCTATCTGAGTGAAAATTATGAGCAGAAAGTGAGGGGAGATTAGCCCTCTCTAGGACTGTATTTCAGATCTCCTGTTTTCACCACATTGTCCGAAGAAGAGTTAATGTGGTCATATTAGTTATATTATTAGGTTTCTTCCTGTCCCTAAGCCTTTCTAAAATAAATAAATAAAAATCAAGTATCAAAAATAGATTAAAAAGGAAAGCAGCATTAATGTGCTCTGCCTGAATAATGAGAGCTCATAACAAGAGTTATTCTCTACTTTGAATAAACTGTGAGGTGTACTTGAAAGTTAAATTTTCATTTAGTTGCATTTTTTGTGTGAAGGGCCAGAAGTAGCCATCTTTGTAGAAAGGGAATTGTGTCTGTGCTGCACTGCTTGGTAAGCCTTAAGAAAATGTTAATAACACCCAAAGACTTTTGCTGTTTTAATACATATATTGTAGGAAATAATGACAAATATCAAACTTTTTTGAAATTGTTAAGCTATAAGCTGGGAAGCCTCTCTCCTGGGGTCTCAGTTGTCTTCCATAAGGAAGATGACTGCCAAAGGCAGCAGCAGCAAACTCATCTCCCCAAATATGTCCTGCATTAAGCAGGAAGCAAATTATCTTCCATCCTCTTTGTGTGATGTGCTGTATAATGTACAAGGTTCATTAAAGGCAATAATGTGAGTAGCTAAAGTCCTATTTCACTTGTTTCTGCAATGAGTCCTAATCATTGCTGAAAGTAGGAAATATCTCCTGTGACCACTGTCTTCCTTTTTCAACTAACTCCATCTCTTTCCCTATGTTAATCTTAAGATTCAAGGGTACAAAACTGCTGTCCGTTCACTAGCCACACTTGGCATTTTCACATCACTGAATTTTTTTTTTTTTCATGATATTCCATTGAGTATTGTACCCATTCCTCCATATTTCATTGTTTACCAATTTTTTTTTTAACACAAATAAATGTGACCATGGTTCCTTGGAGGACAGGAATCAAGACTTTAGTTCTGATTTTCTCATGGTGCAGAAATGAAGTGAAGTCGCTCAGTCGTGTCCGACTCTTTGCGACTGCATAGACTGGGGCCTACCAGGCTCCTCTGTTCATGGGATCTGCTAGGCAATAGTACTGGAGTGGATTGCCATTTCCTTCTCCAGCGAATCTTCTCAACCCAGGGCTCGAACCCAGGGCTCGAACCCAGGTCTCCAGCATTGTAGACAGACGCTTTACCATCTGAGCCACCAGGAAAGTCTCTCATGGTGCTAGGAGCTCTGATATTTAATTAGCATTTGTAGTGGTACATTAATGACATGAGACTTATTGGCTCCATATGGTACAGTAAGAAAATTTAAAGGCAGGGAAGGGAAATGACGAGAAGCAAAGTTGTGTTGGTATCATTAACATGGTAGGGGGCACTGGGGTACAGCCAGTTGGTAAATTATCTGCTGCTGCCTGTAGGAGGTCTGAGGCCTACCAGGAGCAACGCACCCACCATGCTCATTGCATTGTGCTCAGTTCAAGTTCCACCTCTCTAATGGAACTAATGAGTGATTATTTCTGCCTCTGTTGTTCAGTCACTCAGTTGCATGTGACTCTGCCACTCCATGGACTGGAGTGTGCCAGGCTTCCCTGTCCTTCACCATCTCCCAGAGTTTACTAAAACTCGTGCACTAAGCCAATGATGCACCCAACTGCCTTGTCTTCTGTCATCCCCTTCTCCTCCTGCCCTCAATCTTTCCCCCATCAGGGTCTTTTCAAATGACTCAGCTCTTCACATCAGGTAGCCAAGTATTGGAGCTTCAGCCTCAACATTGGTTCTTCCAATAAATATTCAGGACTGACTTCCTTTAGGATTGACTGCTTTGATCTCCTTGCTGTCCAGGAGAATCTCAAGAAACTTCTCCAGCACCACAGTTCAAAAGCATCAATTTATTGGTACTCAGCCTTCTTTATGGTCCAACTCACATCCATAGATAACTACTGGGAAGACCATAGCTTTGACTATGAGAACCTTTGTTGGCAAAGTAATATCTCTGCTTTACTTTTTTTCTACTTTATTTATTTACTTTATATCTCTAGAGCCACCCAAAAAGAAATGATTTAAGAATAGCAAGCCATAACAAAGCACTCATATTAACAATAGTTATTAAATTTTATGAACAAGTACTACATACTAGATATTGTATTATAATGGATTATTTCATTTAATCTTCCCAATAATTTTATTTGATAGACAGTAGCATTTTCTATAGTATAAACATTAAAAAAAAAAACCCTTACAGTTAAGAGATATACAGCATGTATATGGATATATAGATAGATAGATACATATATGAGATTATGTAATCTCTCTAAGGTTACATAACTGATAAATACCAGTGCAGAGAATTAAAGTTTGCTCTATTTATTTCTATAGCCAAAATCTTAATAAATTTCACAATTTAATATTTTAATCTATTTAGCCCGATGTTCAAGACCTTCCAAGTAATATGAATGTGACTAAACACTTATATTAGCTCCAGAACATGGCCTTACCACATTTCAATGTGCATTTGCTTTCATAAACTGTTTTTCTTACTTGAATTTTCTTATCTCCTCTCCTCCTTAGGCTTCAAAATAACTGTGGATGGTGACTGTAGCCAGGAAATTAAAAGACATTTGCTGATTGGGAGAGAAGCTATGACAAACCTAGGAAGCATATTATTAAAAACAGGAGACAATAATTTGCTGACAAAGGTCTGTATAATCAAAGTTGGGTTTTCCAATAGTCATGTACAGATGTGAGAATTTGACCATAAAGAAGGATGAGCACCAACCAGTTGATGCTTTCAAAGCATGGTACTGGAGAAGACTGTTGAGAGTCCCTTAGACAGCATGTAGTTCAAACCTATCAGTCCTAAAGGAAATCAACCCTGACTATTCATTGGAAGGACTGATTATGGGTCTGAAACTCCAATACTTTGGGCATCTGATGTAAAGAGCCAATTCACTGGAAAATACCCTGATGCTGGGAAAGATTCAAGGCAGGAGGAGAAAGGGGTGACAGAGGATGAGATGGTTAGATAGCATCTTTGACTCAATGGACATGAGTTTGAGCAAACTTTGAGAAATTGTGAAGGACAGGCAAGCCTGTTATGATGCTCTCCATGGGGCTGCAAAGAGTCAAACACAACAGAACAACTGAACAGCAACAACAACCAAACACACAGTTGTTTTTTGACTATGTGTCAAAATTTGACTCAATTTCCTTATTTACATAAAACCTTTCCCTGATCTCTTAAGCCCAGAATGATGTATTTATCTAAAATAGCTTTAAGTCTGTCAACTTCTCTTGAACTTCTTAGCTATTATCCTAATCCATATTACCATAACATCTCACCTAGACTACCATGTGGGGATGGTTTTGTTGCTCAGCTGTATTTGACTCTTTAGGGCCCCATGCACTGTTGCCTACCAGGGTCTTTGGTCTATGCAATTTCTCAGGCAAGAATACTGGAGTGGGTTGCCATTTTCTTTTCCAAGAGGTCTTCCCTACCCAGGAACTAAATTCATGTCTCCTGCATTGTAGGCAGATTCTTTACTGATTGAGTCACCAGGGAAGCCATAGACCACCATAAACACCACTGACCTGAGTATATTGCTTTCACACTGTCTTCCTTCTTCTTGATCTGTCTTTTTTTTTTTTTTTTCCAAAATAATCTTTTCAAACTAAGTCACCCACACTGCATTCATATTCTAGTGGTTTCCCAATGTGCTTATCTTTTAGGATGAAGACTTATTAACCTATACTATATCTCCTGGGTCCTGGCTTTCTACATTCATCTGCCCTAGGCATAACCTCTCACTCTTTGTTCTCACTAACACAGTCCTTTTCTCCTTGGTTCTTTCTACTTCTCTTTCTATCACCTATCTTAAGATTGTATACAGGCCATTCATTCTTCTTGTATTTGTTCCACTTCTGGCCTAAGATGCCTGAGAATCATTCAAATTCAGGACATTGCATATAAAAGAAGAACCAACACACTCAAAGTTATATGCTCATTTTTGGCCAAAAACTAAAGTCATTAGTAACACTAATTTTTTTTTTTTCTAGCTTGAGTCAGTAAGGTTTTAGTAAGTTGCCTGATATTTTAGAGAGAGCATTGTGAATAAGCAGCTTCCTCCCTCATTTGAGCAATGCATAGAAATATATATACACTTGATTTTTTGTCTCTAGAGCTACATATATGTAGCATATTGCCTACAATAATATCTGATATCTCAATTGCTCTTCTTACCATGTGACCTTGACGTTTCTTCTCTTCAGTGATATGGCCGGTGACCTATTTCATTGATCCCAGCAAAGTCCTACAACTGATTTAAGCAGTGGAGTACAGTGCAAGTGATGTTCTGTAACATTACTCAAGCATCTATATTTTCAGTTCAGTTCAGTTCAATTGCTCAGTTGTGTCTGACTCTATGTGATCCCATGAACTGCAGCACGCCAGGCCTCCCTGTCCATCACCAACACTTGGAGTCCACCCAAACCCATGTCCATTGAGTCGGTGATGCTATCCAACCATCTCATGCTCTGTCATCCCCTTCTCCTCCTGCTCTCAATCTTTCCCAGTGTCAGAGTCTTTTCAAATAAGTCAGCTCTTCACATCAGGTAGCCAAAGTATTGGAGTTTCAGCTTCAGCATCAGTCCTTCCAATAAACACCCAGGACTGATCTCTAGGATGGACTGGCTGGATCTCCTTGCAGTCCAAGAGACTCTCAAGAGCCTTCTCCAACACCTCAGTTCAAACACATCAATTCTTTGGTACTCAGCTTTCTTTATAGTCCAAACCTCACATCCATACATGACAACTGGAAAAACCATAGCTTTGACTAGATGGACATTTGTTGACAAAGTAATGTCTCTGCTTTTTAATATGATGTCTAGGTTGGTCATAACTTGCCTTTCAAAGAGCAAGCATCTTTTAATTTCATGGCTGCAATCACCATCTACAGTGATTTTGGAGCCCCCCAAAATAAAGTCAACCCACTGTTTCCACTGTTTCCCCATCTGTTTGCCATAAAGTGATGGAGCCAGATGAGTGGACCACAGTCTTGTCTAACTCAATAAAACTAAGCCATGCCATGTGTGATCTCTCAAGATGGCCAGGTCCTGGTGGAGAGGTCTGATAGAATGTGGTCCACTGGAGAAGGGACTGGCAAACCACTTCAGTATTCTTGCCTTGGGAACCCCATGAACAGTATGAAAAGGCAAAATGATAAGACACTGAAAGATGAACTCCCCAGGTTGGTAGGTGCTCAATATGCTACTGGTGATCAGTGGAGAAATAATTACAGAAAGAATGAAGGGATGGAGCCAAATCAAAAACAACACTGAGTTGTGAATGGGACTGATGGTGGAAGCAGGGTTCGATGCTGAAAAGAGCAATATTGCATAGGAACCTGGAATGTCAGGTCCATGAATCAAGGCAAATTGGAAGTGGTAAAATAGGAGATGACAAGAGTGAACATCAATATTCTAGGAATCAGTGAACTAAAATGGACTGGAATGGGTGAATTTAACTCATGACCATTATATCTACTACTGTGGGTAGGAATCCCTTAGCAGAAATGGAGTAGCCATCATGGTCAACAAGTCTTAAAGACAGTACTTGGATACAATCTCAAAAATGACAGAATGATCTCTGTTCATTTCCAAGGCAAACCATTCAGAATCACGGTAATCCAAGTCTATGCCCCTATCAGTAATGCTCAAGAAGCTGAAGTTGAATGGTTCTATGAAGACCTCTAAGATCTTCTAGAACTAACACCTAAAAAAGATGTCCTTTTCATTATAGGGGATTGTAATGCAAAAGTAGGAAGTCAAGAATGTTAAGATTTAAGCCAACTTTTTCACTCCCCTCTTTCACTTTCCTCAAGAGGCTCTTTAGTTCCTCTTCACTTTCTGCCATAGGAGTGGTGCCATCTGCATATCTGAGGTTATTGATATTTCTCCTGGCAATCTTGATTCTAGCTTGTGTTTCCTCTAGCCCAGCGTTTCTCATTGTGTACTCTGTATATAAGTTAAACAAGCAGGGTGACAATATACAGCCTTGACGTACTCCTTTCCCTATTTGGAAACAGTCTGTTGATCCATGTCCAGTTCTAACTGTTTCTTCCTGACCTGCATGCATCTATGTTTTATCAGCTTCAAAACATGGCTTTTTGCACAAGAGTATTGGCACACATTTCTTCCTTGCTTTTTTGGGACTCTCACTTTTGACCCTATTGCCATCGCTGTGAACAGCACCACAGGAAAGTTATGTGGAGAGGCCGCAAGTGAAAGTTTCAGGTTTTCACCCAGCTGAGTTCCCCACTAACACCAGCATCAACCACCAGATACATGAATAAAAATACTGCCAAATGATTCTAGCTCCCAGCCTTTGAGTCACTACACCAACTCAATGGGGTCATAAATTACTTGGTTCCTTTGAGCCCTCACTAAATTCTTTACAGAATGTGCAATTATAATAAAATGATAATTGTACCTCAGTTATTTTGTGCCTACTTTATTATGTGGTGAAAGTAACATCTGACTTTAATAGTTATCCTTGAGTTCACTGTCGTCCTTCAAATATGTCAACATCATAAGACTTCTAAAAGTACATCATGGACCCAAAGGTCGGTGATAATGGTTTCATTAAGAAAGATAGTTTCAGAAAATTCCTGCTTGTAGTATTATGTTCTTAAATAATTTCTTCTTCTATGGCATCTTTTGTGTGTCACTGTTCTTATAATGCAAACCTAGAGCCAAGATCCACTTTGGATACCGTAGCAGGTTAAAATTGGAGTCCAGGGTAAAGAGGAATAAATTTGATGTTTTAAGTCAGCTTGGCATTAGGGAAGAAGGTAGGTTATTCTTGGGACTTCTTTTCTTGCTCTCCATTTACTATGAAAATTATTTATCTTTAAAGTTAGCTTTTATTTTTTTTTTAAGGTAACTGCAATTAGCTTGTTTTGGAGTTTAAAATAGATTTACTAATATCAGTCAATATTTTCTTTTTTTATTCAAACTTTTTTTTTTAATTGAAGTATATGGATGGTGACTATAACAATGAAATTATAAGACAGTTGCTTCTTGGCAGCAAAGCTATGACAAACCTAGACAGTGTGTTGAAAAGCAAAGACATTATCTGCCAACAAATGTCCATATAGTCAAGGCTACAGTTTTCACTGTGGTCATGTATTTCCTTTTTATTTTACTTTACAATACTGTATTGGATTTGTCATACATTGACATGAATCCACCATGGGTGTACATGAGTTCCCAATCCTGAACACCCCCTCCCATCTGCCTCCCCATATCATCTCTCTGGGTCATCCCAGTACACCAGCCCCAAGTATCCTGTATCAAACTGACTGGCGATTAATTTCTTACATGATAGTATTTATGTTTCAATGCCATTCTTCCAAATCATCCCACCCTCTCCCTCTCCCACAGAGTCCAAAGTCTGTTCTATATATCTCTGTCTCTTTTGCTGTCTTGCATGCAGGGTTATCATTACCATCTTTCTAAATTCCATATATAAGTGTTAGTATACTGTAAATCACACTCACCTTCCAGAATACTGGAAATAAAAGCAAAAATAAATAAATGGGATCTAATTAAAATTAAAAGCTTGTGCACAACAAAGGGAAGTATAAGCAAGGTGAAAAGACAGCCTTTGGAATTGGAGGAAGTAATAGAAAATGAAGCAACTGACAAACAACTAATTCCAAAAATATACAAGCAACTTATGCAGCTCAATTCCAGAAAAATAAATGACACAATCGAAAAATGGACCAAAGAACTAAATAGACATTTCTCTAAAGAAGACATACAGATGGCTAACAAACACATGAAAAGATGGTCAACATCATCATTAGCAGAGAAGTACAAATCAAGACCACAATGAGGTACCATTTCACCCTAGTCAGAATGGCTACAACCCAAAAGTCTACAAGCAATAAATACTGGAGAGGGTATGGAGAAAAGGGAACCCTCTTACACTGTTGATGGGAATGCAAACTAGTACAGTCACTATGGAGAACAGCGTGGAGATTCCTTATAAAACTGGAAATAGAATTGCCTTATGA
>SJYC01069991.1:0-11292 GCA_006408675.1 Madoqua kirkii
AATTAGTATCGAAATAAATTTCCCTTCCTTTCATTATCTTCCTTCTTTTTCATTACTTTCTTACATTTCCAGTAGTAACTAATCCTTTGGAATCCATGTTTCTTTATTAGTTGCAATAAAATAATGTAATTTCAGTTTACTGTATCTATATTTTAAATATTTTATGATTCTTGAGGTTGGAATACATGTTTTAAGGCCTTTTTTTCACTTTATAACAAACACTGAGCTGTTTTCAGTGCAGAGAGAAGAAGCAAAACATTGCTGACACAGCAAGTCTCTTTTTCTGCTGAGCTTTTAATCCATTTTGGCCAGTGGTATATATTGGAGTCTTTAAATTATTTCTTTTCTGTTCATATAACCCTGATGTATAACAAATTGAACATCAAGCTGAATGAGTGTTCTTACTTATTGAATTTATTTATTTATTTAGATCACTAAACTAAACCAATTTGGTACCTTATCTGACCTCGGCTAAACTTCTGAGGAACTGGATATATATCTAAACAGATGGAAATTTAGCCAAGAAAAATTCTTTGGTTTGCTCTACCAAGCAAATATACAAATGGAAATGTAAAAAAAAGAAAAAAGGAAAGGCAAGAATATTTGCAAGCTCAGTATATTTTGATGGCATAGACCAATAGTCATTCATGCTTCAAGAAATTGGCCTCTGCAATGATTTGTCACCTTTTCCTCCTAAAAATAAAGTCCATTTTATACTTGAAATTATCTAAAAACTGTTGCACTAGTGCTGGAAATAATATTTTATAATATAAATGCAATACTTGAGAAAGATATGTGAGATTTTTTTTTCTTCCTCTATTTTACTAAGGTAAAAAAAAAACACATTATTTTGAGAAACTTGAGCAAGTCTACAATTTCAAAGTTATGCAAATTTAAAATGGCTAGTTAAATGCATCTAATCCCCATCTTCAACTCCTTACCATTTCATCATCTTTAAACACACCTGCATTTCAAATTGGAAGGGTAGACAACAAGCCTGAGGATTGTTTCTGGTGTTTAGTGCTCATGCACCAAGGATGCTAGCCACTTTGCAATGTGTGCAATACTATATATTGTGCAATACTATATATTGTGCAATACTATAAAATATAGTAAAGCAGTCACTTATAACAAAGCACACACACACAAAAAAACCCAAATTGCTAGGTGACATGACAAGACTTTTGAAAGAAAGGAAAAAATTAAAGGAATTCAAGAACATGGAATCTATAGGAGAAAATTATGGGCACTGAAATATTTTGAACACTTAGGAAAGAACAAGTATTTCTGGGAATATAAAAACAGAGCAAAAGTCTTGGCAATAGCACTCTGAGCTGCAAGGGCACTGAAAACAAAATTTTTGCCCACAACTGACTTCGCTTCTTGAAATTTAAAAAAAGCTTAAAATTTCGGATTTCAAAAATTTATTTTTTGTGGCAAAACAGAATTTTAGTGAGAGTGTCTGAGATGCAAATAGAATTACTACTTACTGACAATGATTGTGAAAGTAAATTCTAATTCTGAATAGACTCAGGGAAGTTTCTCTATTCAGATATTTAATTTTTTCTTAGTGCCACTAATGCTCCTGAAGCACTGAGTTTAGTCCTTGGAACTCTTGGCACCAGAATTCTAGGAAATTCAAAGACTTAAGAGCATCATCTGGTGAATATCTCTCCCAGTAACAGGAGACTAGATGTTTTGGACTGCTGTCTCTTTGAGAGCAACTAGAAATGTTAAACAAAATATTAAGAGTAAATCTGTAGCAAAACAAGAGAGACTATGCAAAGTACTGACAGTCTGGGATAATTTTAGCTTGGAGCAAAGTAAAACCCAGAAAAGTGAGCCCAGGTTTTGGCATTCAGTTTTCTATTCAGTGATTTTCTTCTTCCTAAATTTATTGCTGAGCAACCAAGGACGTTGAACAATGTTTTCTGTAGACTTACGGGGACAAAAATTGAAATTTGAGACTTCCAAGAAGTTATTTTTTGAAATAATCTATCACACTTCCTGATAATGTTTGAAAATTTCCCTTTCAATTAGATTAAAAGTATGTTAAATTATTGAAAAAAGATAGCTTTTTTTTCATAATCCTCTATTTAAAAACTATTCCTATGTAAATCCCCAAGAGTATAGGCTCTTTCTCAGACTAAGAAACTATTCTTCTTTATGATTTCATAATTTAAATATTACCTAATTTTTTACTTAGTTTCTATTGTAATTTAGGGTAACTGACGTCTGGCCCAGTGTCCTCATGATATTTCTAAAAGTATTCCTTATTTTCTCTAAATGTTAAGCTAATAAAAGCTTGTGATATTGTGTTATTGTTTCTTAATGGGTCTAGTGATTTGTACAAGGCTGAGCATGGCATATGCCATCAATAAATGTTTCTTTAATTTTTAATTAGCTGATCCTTTGATCCTCTCATATATCAGTCGTTGTCTTTACCATTTATTCTAGGGTGAGATCACATAGTTTCCTGAATTCTCTTATGTAGGGAGAGAACAAATTAGCCAAGGTGGCATGTTTAGTCTTTCTCACCCCATGTTTTGTAAATAATGACTGTGTAACAGCTGAGATCATTTATATCACTGCACATGCACATCACAAGCCACTTTGCTGTAGGGATATGAGAGCTCCACCTAGAAAGCAGCAGTATTTAATCCTGTGTCATGACTGTGTCCTCTGTGTCAGTCATGAGAGCAGAGAATATAGTGTGTCTACTGCTACAGCTGCAGCATCAGCCAGAAGAGAATGATGTGTCTATAGTTCCCATGGCTTTTCAAGTTTTCTTCCAGCCTCTTAGCTTGCATCTTGCTTACCATGGGTTCAGTGAACAGTGCACCCAGCGAGATACAAGAGTACAATTGGTGTCACGAACAGGATCAACAATAAATCTTATCCAACACATTCATTGAATTCCTACTGTATTCCTGACATCATTCAATAATTTTGAATGTTAAAAAACAAACAAACAAAACAAAAAACAGTGAAAGACTCTAAGCATTTAATTGGAAGAATAAACCATATAAACACTACCCAGGAATACAATTTTGAATTGCCCTTGAGCCAAATGAATATAAAAGTCTCTTTTAATAGTATGGTAGAGATCAATATATGGTGATATCTTAGGGACAGAATATAAAATTTTTTAAAAAATGAGATAGGCAACTTCTGAAGATATATTGCCCACATCAGACCCCAAACAGAATAAATCATCAAATTCATGGTATTTTGAAATGTGATTATTTAAATTGTTAAAATGATTAAGAATTATCGAACATCCAAATAATATGTTTTTGTCTTTGAAATGTTTGGTAAGTATATTTAATGGGCAGCAAAATGTTAAGTTTGTAACCCAACTCCAAAAAAATCATATGACATAACCACAATATTTGGTTTATTCTTTGGAAGAAATGTAGATAATTACTTTAAAATGGTTCAATATGCACCAAGCCATTTGTGATCTCACTTTTGCCTACCACCATGAAACACTTCACTTAGTAGTTATATTGCACCTCTAAAAGTTTTTTGAACACTACATTCTGTCTCACATCCCATGATTTTTACTTCTCCTTCTTTTGTATGAAATACTTTCTCCTCTTTATCCTACTCCCAACCCCTTTTCTCAGCTCTCTCCACATATCAGTCAAAACTCAGACAGCACCTCCAGGAATTTTTTAAGTCCACTCATACTGGGCACATATATAAGAATTTCCTCTGTTTGGATCATAGGGTGGGGAAAGAGATAATCCTAGAGTAATAAGAAGAAGGAGAATGGCATTGAAACATGTATATTATCATACATGAAATGAATCACCAGTCCAGGTTCGTTGCCTGATACAGGATGATCAGGGCTGGTGCACTGGGATGACCCAGAGGGATGATATGGGGAGGGAGATAGAAGGGGGGTTCAAGATGGGGAACACATGTATACCCAGGGTGGATTCATGTCAGTATGTGGCAAAACCAATACAATATTGTAAAGTAGCCTCCAATTAAAATAAATAAATAAATAAATGAATGAATAAATAAAGAAGGTTACAGAATGGGTAGCCTTGTATATCATTGTAACAAATTTGAACCCTATTTTGCAAGTAATAGTAAGACTCAATAGTTTTCCCCAAGGCAGGGATATATTCCAGCCAATTTTACCCTCCTCTTACTTTGTCGTGATCAAGTTAATATTTTCTTAAATTTCAATGAGAATATTTTGAGGATTGGAATCCAAAGCAAATTTAAAATAACCTCAAATATATTATTAATTCTTATTTGCGATTTCTTTTTCTTTAACTTTTATTAAAATGTAGTTGATTTACAGCACGGTGCTAGTTTCAGGTATATAGCAAAGTGATTCAAACATACACACACACACACACATACACACACACACACACATATATATATGTAAATTTGAATATGTGAGTGTGTGCTCAGTTGCTCAGTTATGTCTAGCTCTTTGCAACCCCATTGACTCATAACCCACAAGACTCCTCTGTCCGTGGAATTTTCTAGGCAAAAATACTGGTGCTAGTTGTCATTTTCTCCTCCAGGGGATCCTCTCAACCCAGGGATTGAATCCATGTCTCCTGCATTGTCAGGCAGATTCTTTACATTTGAGTCATCTGGGAAGCCTATGTGTGTGTATTTTTTAGATTGTTGGCTCAGAGGTTAAAGCGTCTGCCTCCAATGCAGGAAACCTGGGTTCGATACCTGGGCTGGGAAGATCACCTGGAGGAGGAAATGGCAATCCACTCCAGTATTCTTGTCTGGAGAATCCCATGGACGGAGAAGCCTAGTAGGTTACAGTCCACAGGGTCGCAAAGAGTCGGACACGACTGAGTGACTTCACCTCCTCTTACCTCTGTGTTTTAATGTCTCATTTATATCTGTTTATTTAGGGGCAAATTCTACTTAAATGTTGTTTCACATCAAAATAAGACTGTTTTATGTAAGCACATTAATTCTGTCTTTGTATAGACAGTTAAAAGTGGTTCTCTCTTCCTACTTTACCAGGATTGAATTTGTTGTTTCAATTGTTAAACTTTAGAAAAATCATAAAATGAAAAGCAGAAAACCTACCAAAAATTGTTGTTGTGATGCCACCCAGGCATCATTGTTATCATCTATACAATGAAGACTTGAAATAGAAGACTTGATACCATGGCTACCAAGAGAGACATTTTTGGTTCTATAACTACTACACTATTCCTTCATCATCCTCATTCAGTTCTCAATTTTTTTCAGTTCTATTTATATCTAGAGATTTGCTGGTGACTCCATCGTGGTTCAGATGGTAAAGAATCTGCCTGAATGCAGGAGACTTGGGTTAGATCTCCTGGTTAGGAAGAGCCCCTGCAGGAGGACAAGGCAACCCACTCCAGTATTCTCACCTGGAGCACCCCATGGACAGAGGAGCCTGGCAGGCTACAGTCCACGGGGTCACACAGAGTTAGACATGACTGAGTGGCTAAGCATACCCATTTATAGCTAATCAAATCTCTTCCATTCTCATTGCAATTCACAGCCCTCACTCCCTATTAATATTGGAGTGATTATTATCCCATCCTTGAGCAATTACACTAGCTTCCACACTGGAACTCTGGGTTCTTTTTAACTGCTTTCTATTTCAAACAAACTTGTGTATCTTATGTCATTATTCTTGTCAGAAGTATTTCCTTGTTTATAGAATAATATTAAAATCTGTACTTTGGATTCAAATCTTTCTAAGAAGCATTGTTTTTCTTTATATTTTTCAAAATGCTTCTTATACATATCTTTATACCAACCTCAGAGAAACCCAGATGCTTTTACTTTCTGTGAAAATATTCTCAATTCCTTTTTGGGCTGTTTGAAGTCCTTTCCATAGACTAAAGGCTCTGGTGATTACTAAATCTCCAGGGAAGTCCCCACTGATGAGGAATCCCATCCAGGAAAGCTCTTTCACTCCTTCGTATGCTTATGATAGCATTTCTCTCTTTTCCTAGTTTCACTTTGCTAGTTTAAAAGAAACATTTAATATCCAGTGTTATCTTCAGACATATAGTGCTGACAATGGGTTGTGAGGCTGGATACAGGACAAAACAATTAGTAAATATTTATCTTCTGTGACAATTCCCGACCTCTTAAACTGTTTTACAGATTACAAAAATATAGATATCACTTAAATAATACACATGACCCAATGGTAAGAGATTGCTAAATGAAGAAACTGAGCTTCAGAGAATTATGTGATTTGCACAAAGATTCACAGTTAATAAAGCAGAGGCAACATTTGAACCCTGATCTCCGAACATGGAAATTTAGGGCTTTTGTGGTAACCAGGACATATACATATTAAAGAACTTGTCATTTGGCATGAGAAGACTCTTTGAGGGCAGTGATTATGACTTAGTCCTTTTCAGTTCAGTTCAGTCACTCAGTCATGTCCGACTCTTTGCAACCCCATGAATCGCAGCACGCCAGGCCTCCCTGCTCTTTACCATCTCTCAGAGTTCACTCAGACTCAACTTCCATCGAGTCCGTGATGCCATCCAGCCATCTCATCCTCTGTCATCCTCTTCTCCTACTGCCCCCAATCCCTGCCAGCATCAGAGTCTTTTAAAATGAGTCAACTCTTCACATGAGGTGGTCAAAGTACTGGAGTTTCAGCTTTAGCATCATTCCTTCCAAAGAAATCCCAGGGCTGATCTCCTTCAGAATGGACTGGTTGGATCTCCTTGCAATCCAAGGGACTCTCAAGAGTCTTCTCCAACATCACAGTTCAAAAGCATCAATTTTTCAGTGCTCAGCCTTCTTCACAGTCCAACTCTCACATTCATACCTGACCACTGGAAAAACCACAGCCTTGACTAGATGGACCTTAGTGGGCAAAATAATGTCTCTGCTTTTGAATATACTATCTAGGTTGGTTATAACTTTTCTTCCAAGGAGTAAGCGTCTTTTAATTTCTGCTCAGGCACAATTACAGTGTCCAAAGATATTTCCCATTGTTCTCTGTAATAATCATTGTTTTGGTGCCTCTTCTTCCTTGAGACCCCAATGTCTTTCCTTAAATACTCGGAACTGTAAAACTAAATACAAGATGTCATTGGATATCACATCTTGTCTTAAACCTTAAGCCCAATACTTTTCTTGAACCTTAAATCCAATACTTATCTTAAACCTCTCATTATCTTCTCTTTTAAAGTCACATCTCACCTGTGGACTTCCTTTTTGAGAAAGCCAATATTAATAATGGAAAAGAACTTAATCCCAATCACATGGCATTAATCGTTGGTTTGGTTTACTGTTTTGCAGTTTCAATTTAACTAGAAATAGTCCTGTAACTTGAAGGAAACAGTTTCTTATAAAACGACACTAGACAATTTAGTGAAGAGACAGGGGAGATGTTTTTGAGTGAGATTCCTTTAAATCACTTTCATAGTGATTACCCATTTGGCCTTAATCTAAAGTCAGACATAATTTTAATGCTAATGTTTTCTTTTCTGCTTTCAAACTTTTGTCTACATTTTATGCACAATGATAAAGTAATTGGGATTTTAAGAGCTTAAAGAGGCAGGCTTACTATATTTTTAGATGGTTTATTCATTCTTGCACAATTTCACTTCAACAGGAGTAGTCACAATGTCCACTAACCTTGCATCTACAGAATGAGAGGGCTGTTTTTCTCCCCACTAGCCTGCACCATGCCAGAATACCATCCTCTAAACTTTCTTCCATGTCCTCTCTTAAAGTACATAAAGCTTTGGAGATGCTTACATGTGTATTTGCTGGTGAATAATGTTTAGGCTTATACTATCCACATTTCAAGTGAAAACTTACCAATTACTTATACACAAATGCAAATAAATAACATACATTTTAATAAACTAAATTTTGAGAAAGAAGAAACAAAGCATTAATAGAGGCAGAAATAAGTGGCTTGATGGAATTGAGTAAAATATTTAGGTAGGAAGGGAAAGTGAGAAATCCTGGAAGAGAACATTTGCTTAGCCTTGAGTTGGCAAAATTGCACCGTGGATAAAACAAGATGGTGCCATGAAATCAAGAGGGTGACCGAGAAAAGTCTTCTTGTCAAATAGTATGTTTTCCCTGTTTAATACATCATCTCTTGTTCTTTGTTTTCTCTCAAATAAATTCTCTTTGAGAAAACACACATTCTAGAAAATAAAATGTTCAGGCTACAAAATGACATCTCAATTACTTACACATTCAATCATTCTTACAAGTAAAACAAAATGATCAATAATGTTTGCTGTGGTGTGCCCCATTAAGCTGCTTTCCTTCCTACTATATCTTCATAAAGCTTTCTATGCTCAGAAGGATAAGAACTGAAAAAAAAATAAATATCAGCTAAAATATATCAAGGAGAAGCTGAGTATATGATATTCTAGATCTCTTAATGCTAATCCTAATTTATCTCCTCCAAAATGAATAAAATGAAATTCTGAGAACATATCCATCTTTTTCATATCCTTAATTTCTACTCTGGAAGTTGTCTTCTCTGGGATGCATTTGAAAGAGACAACAATTACTGTCAATATACTGAATGTTCAATTTGCTCTTGATTTCTGTGATATTTTTATATTAATTTTGAGTAGTCATTGTAACTGTTTCTTAGTGTATGTAATATACAGTTTTCATTTCTCTTGCTTTTTCCCCATTAGCCTTTGCTGTAAGTTTAGCTATGGTTTTGCATACATATCAAGAAGTAAATTTAAACTTGATGAAAAAATATTTTTTCATTTCCCATTTTCCCTTACCTCTTACTCTTCTGTTTACATACTATATATTTTTTAATACAATTGTAAAATGAAAAGAGTAAAAGCAAAGGATAATCTTTTGATTGACTTTATAACTCTAGTAAATGAGAAGAATAATATTATATATCATATTTATTTTTGTTTCATTACTTTTCTGTTCTTTCTTCTTTCCATTTTTCTTTCCTCTTTCTCTTTTGTTCTTTTGTGACTATGAGTTTATAAAGGTCACTCATCCTAGTACCAGCTATATAGTATGTTCTCAAGAACTGATTGTTTGCTGGGACGTGTTTTTTTGTTTTTTTTTTTTACAAATTCGGTTTCACTATCAGTGATCGATCTGTTGAACTGTTGAATCTCAGAATAAACTCTATATTATAACACTCCATAGGCTGCTTTGCCATTGGTTTCTAACCTTTATTAACCTCTTCTTATCCTTTCTGAATTCTATAAGGTCTATGATAACATTATATTCAACATGATTTATACTAATTGAGCACTTAATAATGTGCTGGGCATTTAGGATATAGCAATTAACAAAACAGTAATCTTTCCTATTTTGATATTTTCTTTCCAGTGAGGAAAGAAAAAAAGAAACCTGATTAACAAGTAAAACATACAGTATGTAAATTGAATATAAATTTAAAAGAGAAAAGCACGGGAAACAGACAGAGGATATTGAAGAGGGATGCAATCCAAAGTGGTCAGTGAAGTCTTCACTAGGAAGGTGTCATTTATAAAATATCTTGAAGAGGTGAGGCATGAGCTGTGCTGGTTTTGGGGGCAGAGCAAACCCAGTGGCGTGTCACATATCTTGGCCCAGCACATATAAGCAGCATGGCTAGAGTAGAGACATCAAAGGGGAGTTTAGTCAAAGAGTAGATCATGCTCTTAGGTTCTTTTCAGTGATAAAGCCTATTTTAGTGAGGTAGGGATGCCATACCAAAATATCACAGACTGAGAGGAGACTCAACAGCAGAAATGTATTTTCTGAAAATTCTGGAGGCTGGCACATCCGAGTCAAGCTACTGGCTGGTTCAGATCCTGAGGAGCACTCTCTTCATGCTTTGCCATCTTCTCTCTGTGTCCTCACTTGGCAGAGAGAGAGAGAGAGAGAGCTCTCTGGTATCTCTCCTTAGAAGAGCGCCATTCCAATCAAAGCAGGGCCACACCATGATGATTTCATTTAAATTTAATTACCTATCTCCCAAAACAGGCACACTGGAGCTTTTATCTATGACTATTGGAGATATGCAATTCCACCCATAGCAAAGTCCAAAGGAGGAACACAAGCTGCTCTGAAAAACTCTGGGCCAGTGTTACTCCAAAATTCTCTGTGCACTGAATAAATAGCCACTGAATTGTTGCTGAAATTCCAAAAGTCAGGAAGCTGGAGGGCAATTTGTGAATGGCCTCAGTGATTTGTCTGGAGCTACTTTATACATGTGCATAATCAGTAACATGTGCAGAAATGGCTATTCTACGTTACTAAGTAAAACACTCATAGTGCCCTATTGAGTATGTACACATGTATTTCTTATATGTATATCTTGTTTCTCTGCTGAAGTGCTCAGTCCTTAAGAAGCATCTTCTATTGTTTTTCTAACCACAATAGTGCCCAGGCCAGGGATAAGTTCACAATAGAAAATCTTTAAGTGACTTTAATATAGGGATATTTTATCTTTATGTTCTTTATTAAGAAAGCTTTCATAGCCAGGATATAGTGAAAGATTCATGGAATACAATCAGAGCTGTAAAATGTGATTTTAATCTCATATATGCATATCCACATGTGTATCTG
This sequence comes from Madoqua kirkii, assembly GCA_006408675.1. Lineage (NCBI taxonomy): Eukaryota > Metazoa > Chordata > Mammalia > Artiodactyla > Bovidae > Madoqua > Madoqua kirkii. Next base: position 10,561 of record SJYC01069991.1, read on the forward strand.
TGTGTACATATAGCATAGCAGCTATGAAAGAAGCAAACATTTACAGATATGATAATTTTGCTGCCTTAGATATTATGATGATTGTCCCAAATTTGTGTTTTCCAGGGATACGTTTGGTTAACTAAAAATGCTCTATGAATATTTAGTTGCACTTTTGGATTAAAATGTCTACTGTTCTGAAAACTTTCCAAGAGTACTTCTACATTAATGTTCTATTACATCTTGAAAGTCTAGCTCACTGTAGGGAAGAGTGTTTGATTTGCTGATTCTTTTAAGACAGGCCTGTGAGGTGAGTCAAAAAATATCAGTTGTAGAAATAGTTGTGATTCAGGCTTGTTTTATTCTTTTGAGCATTTTGACAGAGTTAAATCTTTTTACTTTATAGATATGGGGAAATCATTCTTACCACTACTTTCTAGTAATCAAGCAGTTATGGCATGAGCTCATAAATAAATTTTATAATTCATAAAGGGAATGTCACTTGCTAGATCCCCAGTAACAGTCTTAGAGCGAGTAAACTGACTCCCAGAAGAAAAATATAATAAATGATGACCTATTAACACAGCTAAAATTACATCTGAGATCAAACACAGCTTGAGATCATTCCTATTGAAAATATGAAACAGACTTTGTTTCCACTCCTGTTAAAATTTAGTTGAGTTGCTTTGGGCAGGTCATTTCTGTTTCTTCGAGATACTTCATCTGGAAAAGAAATAGAAAATTATATTTACC
>SJYC01069992.1:0-20640 GCA_006408675.1 Madoqua kirkii
TTGCTGGGAGGTGTTTTTTTTTTTTTTACAAATTCAGTTTCACTATCAGTGATCAATCTGTTGAACTGTTGAATCTCAGAATAAACTCTATATTATAACACTCCATAGGCTGCTTTGCCATTGGTTTCTAACCTTTATTAACCTCTTCTTATCCTTTCTGAATTCTATAAGGTCTATGATAACATTATATTCAACATGATTTATACTAATTGAGCACTTAATAATGTGCTGGGCATTTAGGATATAGCAATTAACAAAACAGTAATCTTTCCTATTTTGATATTTTCTTTCCAGTGAGGAAAGAAAAAAAGAAACCTGATTAACAAGTAAAACATACAGTATGTAAATTGAATATGAATTTAAAAGAGAAAAGCACGGGAAACAGACAGAGGATATTGAAGAGGGATGCAATCCAAAGTGGTCAGTGAAGTCTTCACTAGGAAGGTGTCATTTATAAAATATCTTGAAGAGGTGAGGCATGAGCTGTGCTGGTTTTGGGGGCAGAGCAAACCCAGTGGCGTGTCACATATCTTGGCCCAGCACATATAAGCAGCATGGCTAGAGTAGAGACATCAAAGGGGAGTTTAGTCAAAGAGTAGATCATGCTCTTAGGTTCTTTTCAGTGATAAAGCCTATTTTAGTGAGGTAGGGATGCCATACCAAAATATCACAGACTGAGAGGAGACTCAACAGCAGAAATGTATTTTCTGAAAATTCTGGAGGCTGGCACATCCGAGTCAAGCTACTGGCTGGTTCAGATCCTGAGGAGCACTCTCTTCATGCTTTGCCATCTTCTCTCTGTGTCCTCACTTGGCAGAGAGAGAGAGAGAGAGAGCTCTCTGGTATCTCTCCTTAGAAGAGCGCCATTCCAATCAAAGCAGGGCCACACCATGATGATTTCATTTAAATTTAATTACCTATCTCCCAAAACAGGCACACTGGAGCTTTTATCTATGACTATTGGAGATATGCAATTCCACCCATAGCAAAGTCCAAAGGAGGAACACAAGCTGCTCTGAAAAACTCTGGGCCAGTGTTACTCCAAAATTCTCTGTGCACTGAATAAATAGCCACTGAATTGTTGCTGAAATTCCAAAAGTCAGGAAGCTGGAGGGCAATTTGTGAATGGCTCAGTGATTTGTCTGGAGCTACTTTATACATGTGCATAATCAGTAACATGTGCAGAAATGGCTATTCTACGTTACTAAGTAAAACACTCATAGTGCCCTATTGAGTATGTACACATGTATTTCTTATATGTATATCTTGTTTCTCTGCTGAAGTGCTCAGTCCTTAAGAAGCATCTTCTATTGTTTTTCTAACCACAATAGTGCCCAGGCCAGGGATAAGTTCACAATAGAAAATCTTTAAGTGACTTTAATATAGGGATATTTTATCTTTATGTTCTTTATTAAGAAAGCTTTCATAGCCAGGATATAGTGAAAGATTCATGGAATACAATCAGAGCTGTAAAATGTGATTTTAATCTCATATATGCATATCCACATGTGTATCTGTGTGTACATATAGCATAGCAGCTATGAAAGAAGCAAACATTTACAGATATGATAATTTTGCTGCCTTAGATATTATGATGATTGTCCCAAATTTGTGTTTTCCAGGGATACGTTTGGTTAACTAAAAATGCTCTATGAATATTTAGTTGCACTTTTGGATTAAAATGTCTACTGTTCTGAAAACTTTCCAAGAGTACTTCTACATTAATGTTCTATTACATCTTGAAAGTCTAGCTCACTGTAGGGAAGAGTGTTTGATTTGCTGATTCTTTTAAGACAGGCCTGTGAGGTGAGTCAAAAAATATCAGTTGTAGAAATAGTTGTGATTCAGGCTTGTTTTATTCTTTTGAGCATTTTGACAGAGTTAAATCTTTTTACTTTATAGATATGGGGAAATCATTCTTACCACTACTTTCTAGTAATCAAGCAGTTATGGCATGAGCTCATAAATAAATTTTATAATTCATAAAGGGAATGTCACTTGCTAGATCCCCAGTAACAGTCTTAGAGCGAGTAAACTGACTCCCAGAAGAAAAATATAATAAATGATGACCTATTAACACAGCTAAAATTACATCTGAGATCAAACACAGCTTGAGATCATTCCTATTGAAAATATGAAACAGACTTTGTTTCACTCCTGTTAAAATTTAGTTGAGTTGTTTTGGGCAGGTCATTTCTGTTTCTTCGAGATACTTCATCTGGAAAAGAAATAGAAAATTATATTTACCTGAAGATAATCTTAGGAGGATTCAGTATAATAATGTAATGTGCAAAAAGAATTTAATAAGCTGAACAACAGTATTCAAGCTATTTTAAAAATCATCTAAAGTAAGAATCTCACCGTCCATATCCTTGCAGATGTTCAACCTCTTACTTCTGGAAAGAGAGATAATTCAAATCTATAGTTTAAATACAGATCCTGAAAATGGAAGGTTATACATAGTAAAATAAAGGTTCACTTAACTCTTTCTCTCTTTCAAAATTGACTGTTTATCTCTTTCTCTTTCTTTTTCAGAAAGCCATCCCTCATTTTAAAAATTCCATGTAAACTTTTCTTTTGTAATTTTCTGAACTTCTCTTGGGCAGTAAGAATGGGATTGGACAGACATCTGGAATCACCCATTATCTTGGCTATAATTTGGCATCTCCAAAGATGGTTCATATTAACATATTCCTAGATGGCATGAGTTTTCATATGCCTTCATAGCATAACTTGCATATTTTGGAAGGCATTTCTGAGAACAGATTTTTTCGACAATGAACATGCCAAAGGCTTGACATGAAAAGTACTTATGCCTAATGTCTGTCATTCTCTCTCTGCCAGTTCATCTTTCCTGGGCTGGCCCTCTGCCATACTGGCACCTGAAATGCAGCAAACAATGTCGTTGGATGCTGAAGGTGTGACCGTAAGTTGTGAGTATCTTCCAAGCAATTACCATATGGTGTGCAATTCAGCTCTTCATCTCCTTGTTCGATGAGAGAATAATGACAATGACAATAATACCATTTAATAATGTATTTTATCTTTACAGATTATTTAATTCTCATATTTCTGTGCTTTTAAATAAACTGGTATGGGGAACCTAAGGCAACCATTGAAGTTTAGTCACTTCTCCTGAGTGGGAGGCTATTCAATATGAAACAACCCAAAGGAGCTTAATGAAGAAACCAGGGAGATTAGCATATTGAAACAGAATTAGGGAGGAACTTAAGGAAAGTAAATTATCAAGTGAAGCATGACTTTTTGCAAAGCAGACTCTCTGTCCAAACTTCTTTTTGTCATTATCATTTACGAGAAATATTTTGTGAAATATCAGTAAAACAAAATAGAGAAAGAAAAGCTTTCTGGAGGTAAGATGCCTTCATAAATATAAACACACATTGGGTGCTCTATGAGACCCCAGATCCAAGGTCCACTAGCATCAATTTTATGAAACTGGACCACAGTTTTCACAATATTGTAAACTAGGACATTACTGTATGCATCTCATAAAGTGAAGGCTGAAAGATCATTCAAAGCTTATTTAGCTGATAAATATTTAGTGAATACCAATGTGTTGAAGATATAAAGGCTATGTAAGTTGTGGTCTCCACAATCAAGGATTTTGCATCATCATAATAGAGACTGAAAATTAAATCAAGAATTTTGATCCATTGCAATAAAAGGCTATGGTAGAGGGAATGGCAACCCACTCCAGTACTCTTGCCTGGGAAATCCCATGGACAGAGGAACCTGGGGGGCTATAGTTTATGGGGTCTTAGGAGTCCGACACAACTTAGTGACTAAACCACCAGAGCATATAACAAGTGTGGGTGTCTAGGAAGTCTTCCTGGATAAGATAATCACTGTGCTGCATTCTATAAAGAAAATTAGAATTAATCATATAAAAGAAGAGAACAGATTTATGTACATAGAAAACAACAAGCTCATAGTTAATAGAGAATTAATCTCCACTACATACTCAAGAAAAAGATGGAATAAAATTTATGATTTGTTTTAAAATATTTTATCTCTCTCTCTGTGTGCCCAGTCACTTCAGTCACATCTGCCTTTTTGTGATCGCATGGACTTGTAGCCCACCAGGCTTCTCTGTCCATGGGATTTTCCAGGAAAGCCTACTGGAGTGGGTTGCCATGCCCTCCTCCAGGGCATCTTTCTGACCCAGGGATCAAATCCTTATCTCCTGCATCTTCTGCACTGGCAGGCAGATTCTTTACCACTGAACCACCAAGGAAGTCTATTTCTCTCTATTGATTTGTAAAAAAAACCTTCTCAATGGAAAGCACAGACATTTGTCTTTTCCTTTTTACAAAGAGGATGTGGTAGATAAAGAGGTTAAGTTAGCTGTCCAAGTTAAACTCTAATGGAGAGGAGGACCTGGTCCTAGAAGAATGGTCTTCTGATTTCCCATGTAGTACTCTGTGTATGCACTACCTTCACAGGAAAAATGAGCTTTGATATACGGATCCAGGATAATTAGTTTATAAATTAGGAATAAGCTTTAAAAAATCTCCCCGAAAAAGCTGCATTTGCTTCTCCCTATTGCAATCTATTGAAAATTTCTTCCTTGCTCCCATAAACAGTTTATTTATATTTTCCTACTTATGGCATAAAAAAATCAATCTCAATGAAACCATTCATATATTTAAGCACTGTTAAGTAACAACATAGCCTTCTCTATCAAGTGACTAGAATTAGGCATTCAATAACATTCCACAAGGTACTATTGAAATATTTGTATGTACAAAACAGTTTGGAGTTACAAGGGAACGTGTAGGAGAAAGTAGCAAATATTAGCATAAGATTATCCTTTCTGTAGTAGCTAGTAATATAGTAAGAAACAGTGACTGACAAGGAGTTCTAAGTGAAGACAGAAAAGGTACCAAAAAAATCAAAATACTCTCAGGATTTAAAGAAAGATGATTCTAGGTTCATTGTGAAGATGTATGGAAGATTTCTTAGAGGATGGAGAGTTTGTACTGGAATCTAAGGGGTAGCCATGACTTTAATAGATATGAGCTCAGAATAGTTGCAGACAAAAGCCACAAAGTGAAAAAAGACTGGGTATCAAGAAAGCCTAGATTATATTGCATAAATAGAGTAAATGAGATTATATGGTGATAAATCCACCTGAAAAACTTAGATGTTATAAAAATGTTTATATTCAAGATAATTATTAGGATTAACATCTGTAGTTTTGTGTTAGAAATTTAATAACTTTCCTTCAGAAGATGTGTCTGTAGGTAAATAGACCATATACACATAAAGCATAGAGTTTTAACTGTATTTCATCATTTATAGATGATAAATAGAGTAAATGAGATTATATGGTGATAAATCCACCTGAAAAACTTAGATGTTATAAAAATGTTTATATTCAAGATAATTATTAGGATTAACATCTGTAGTTTTGTGTTAGAAATTTAATAACTTTCCTTCAGAAGATGTGTCTGTAGGTAAATAGACCATATACACATAAAGCATAGAGTTTTAACCTGTATTTCATCATTTATAGATGTCTAAACTAAGGCTAGAATAAGTAACAGGCTCATACACATTTATACAGATTGTGAGGAACAAAAACTGTCTATAAACCAAGTGTGAATTATCTAGCCTCTGGATTGCATTGTTCTCAGGATAAAGTTCTTACAGTAGCATAGAAACTCTTCCTTCTCAAACTTATCTCAATTTGCATTCCTGTTCTCATCATCCCTCAGTGCACTCAGTCTTCTCCTCATGTTGAACTCTGGTGTAACTGCTCCCAGGCCCTTTTTCAAAACTGTTAAGCCACTGAACATGGTGTTCCTTCCTCCAGAAAGTTCTTCTTTTGCCTGTATATTTACATATATACACTCAGTTTTGTGAAGGAGAAAAGGCTTTATGTAAAGGAAGCTCTGACCCTAACTATGCAGGATGAGATGGGGGTGGGGTGGACAAACCTTGAACCGGGTGATTTATTTATTTATGTAGTTATAATTTATAACTTGCTTACTTCCAGAAAGGATTTGAGTCAGCTAGCTAAAAGTTAAGATACTGGCAAAAATCCTGTTTTGAAATTCTTTGATGTGAAAATTATACTGCACAAGTTGGCGTACCAAGAGTTTCTCGTCTGATTTCTGCCTCCATGTCTGATCCATTTCAGCAGTGCAATTGCTTGATGATTTTTTTTTTTAAAGCAAATTTAACTGAACAACTCACACTCTCAGAAATGCTTTGATTTTACTTTGGTTTGTGCTGAAGGCAAAGATTTCGGCTCTGGTTTTATCATCCACAATTGAGAATTCACTTTAAATGAAATGCAAGGAGAAATCAATGTCCAGAGTCTTTCCTGAAAATTAAATGAAACCAAACACTCAGGATACACTAAGCATCCAGGTTTCTGTAAGCAAACTTGATCAAAAGGTGAGGAACCTGAGGGAGTCTATTTTTCTCCATTAGAAAAAGCCCAAGGGCTAGTAATTAAAGAGCTAAGATACTCTTCCTCTCTAGTGCCAGCCCTAACACTTTGTGCATGAAGTGAGAAATCGTAAATTGTCCTAAAAGTGATTCTGTGCATATTGGACATTTTTCAAGCTCTCAAGCTCTCTTTTCACATTTCTCCTTCTCCCCTTACTCTCTAATTTGGTTTAAGGTTATTGAGAAACACTCCTGATGTAATGAATATATTGTTCCAGGGAGGGGCTTTAAAGTGAAGAAAATTAAAACTTGTATTAAATTTTGCACTAAATTCTGTAACAGTTTAGTTATATAACATAAAATGTACTTTTGTGAATTCTTAAATAAAAAGCATGGTTTTCAGGTGTGCATATTGTAGCTATTGTATTTAAAAAGAAAGATATTTAATGAGAAGGAAGATCCCCTCACAGCAACACTCACCCTAAAGAAAAATAACCAAACACTTTTGAAAAGTTAGAGAAAATTGGGATTTTTGAGCATGTCAAAGGAAGAGGTGAGAATTCAGCAGAAGATCTGAGAGAAAGAAATGAGAAACCTGGACAACAGAGGCTGGAAGACTGAAAAGAGCTATACATCTATATCATCTGTGAAGTTCTGTCAATCAGAGGGAAATGCTCATGGAACAGGGTTAAGGAGCGTGGGTTCTCCCTATCCCTAACATATTTTGCTCTCTGTCTTATTTATTGCCCATGCAGACAGAAAGATTTGGAAATTTAAAGACAGGACATCCTGATTCAAGTTTTTGATTCTTAGATTTACTCCCAGGCTTAAAACATCTACTTTAGCATATAATATTATCACTTAAATTTGTCCACTACTGTTAACTAAACTAGCCATAGCACTGGAAAAAGAGTAATATATAAAAATATCCCTGTTACCTGTACAAATTCTGTATTGTCTGTTCCATTAGCTATGGCCTGATTTTGACAACCATGTTCTCAATCAGCCACTATAGGCTCCATTATTAGGAAATGGCATGATACGAATAACAGTGTACAGCACAAAGTGCTTACTATGCATCAAGCCCTGCTATGAGCATTTTAAACATATTAACTCATTAAATTATCCCAATAACCCTATGAGAGGTTTGTTGTCATCATTTTACAGGTGGGGAAAATGAGGCAAAAAAAAAAAAGCGTAAATAACTTGCATATAGATGTACAGCTAAAGGGAAAGCTAGGACTCAAACTCAGGCTTTTATGACTCTGGATTGTTATTTATGGTTGAATTCATTCTCTTCCTAATGTATCAGTTGACACTGGGATCACCTTCCTGTTCTAAGAGGAAGACAGTCAGTCAGATTGATATCTGCTAATGTGTTTAATGGGAAATTCTGTTTATGGCCAGTCCCCTTTTCCTAAACAATCATTTTTCCTCTCTACATTTTAATAATGGCCTCTTGGAGACCATATTAGGTTCAGCGTTGATAAGAGCATCTCAGCGTAATTTTCTTATTTGAGTCCTTCTCACCATCAGCTAGTGAGGTGGGTACCATTACCCCTTCATGTCAGTGATGAAGCCTAAATTTCAGAGCAATTATGTGATACCTTTGATCAAGAAGCTGGTCTGTGCTATAGCCCAGTATCAGACTGCATCTTTAAATTCCTGAGCTCTGTGGTGGCATGAATATTTATGTGTTCCCCCAAATTTATATGTTGAAATCTTGACCTGCAAGGTGACCAAATTTGGAAATGGGATATTTGGGAGATGATTGGGTCATGACAGTGAAATCCCATGAGTGGGATTAATACTCTTGTAAAGAAGTCTCAAAGAGCTCTCTTGCCCCTTCCACTAAATGAGGGTAGAGCAAATAGACAGCTTTCTAGGAAGTGCAGTCTTGCCAGCTACCAGACCCACTACTGTCTTAATCTTGGACTCCAGAACTAGAAGCAATAAATTTGTGTTGTTTACAAGCCATCCAGTTTGTAGTATTATGTCAGAGCAGCCCAAATGAACTTAGACAGTTTCTTTCTTCTGTACTCTGTGAGTAGCTTAATATCTGATAAATATCCTAATTAAAATCCTAGCAGAAGACACAAATAATAACTAAATGTGAGGCAAACATTGTTGGCAAAATGTAACTTTTTGTTTGTTTGTTTTAGTGCAGCCCCAAATATTTAGCTATAAAGTTAGGACAGGTCTCAACTGACAGTGAGTTTTGTCTTCACAAGGGAGATTGGATACACTAATAAAATTAAGTGCAAATCATTTCAAGGTGATTGCTTGAATCAAATTACAGTATGTGATGGCAATAAGTTGATAGGACTGAGTAGAGAAAATTTTACTAAAAATACTACCAGCAAAAATTTCAAGCCTAATTATCAAAATATAAGCAGAAGGCAACTTCCATGAACAAAAAGCAAGAAACAAAAATAAGCTTTTCTCTTTTTCTTTTATTTTTTTTGAACTCCTTATTTTACATTGGAATATAGCCAATTATGCAGAAGAAAATGGCAACACTCCAGTTCTATTGCCTAGAAAATCCCATGGATGGAAGAGCCTGGTAGGCTATAGTCCATGGGGTTGCAAACAGCTGAACACGACTGAGTGTCTTCACTTGCTTCACATACTTTGTCACTGGAGAAGGAAATGGCAACCCACTCCAGTATTCTTACCTGGAGAATCCCATGGATAGGGGAGCCTTGCGGGCTGTGGTCCGTGGGGTTGCAGAAAGTCGGACACGACTCAAGTGACTAAGCAAGGAGCAATAGCCAATTAACACTGTTTTGATAGTTTCATGTGAACAGCAAGAGGACTCAGCTATACATGTGCATATATCCATTCTCCCTCAGATTCCCCTTTCATCCAGGTTGTGACATAACATAGAGTGGAGTTCCATGTGCTATAAAGTAGGTCCTTGTTGGCTATCCATTTTAAATATAGCAGTGTGTACATATCTACCCCAAACTGCCCAGCTATCCCTTCCTCCGAACCACCCCCCACCCCCACCCACTGCAACCATAAGTTTGTATTCTAAGTCTCTGAGTCCGCTTCTGTTTTGCAAGTTCATCTGTATCATTTCTTTTTAGATTCCATTTATAAAGGATGCCCAGTGATATTTCTCTTTCTCTACGTGACTTACTTCACTCAGTAACAAAATCTCTAGGTCCATCCATGTTGCTGCAAATGATATAATTTCATTCTTTTTAATGTGAAAGCCTTTCTGAAGCCTTTTTCTCTGTGCTGTTGCTTATGTACTAAAAAGGTTTTTAAACATTAAAAAAAAATTCACTGTTGCAAATAAACTCTGTCACTTAACATATTTGAAAAATGAATGTTAGTAACTCAGTCATGTCCAACTCTTTGTGACCCCTTGGACGGTAGCCTGCCAGTTTCCTCTATCCATGGAATTCTCCAGGCAAGAATATTGGGGCGGTAGCCCTCCCCTTCTCCAGGGGATCTTTCTGACCCAAGAATCAAATTCAAGTCTCTTGCACTGCAGGCACATTCTTCATTATCACCATGGCTGTGATAATTCAACTTTATGTCAGCACTCCATTTGTGGCTGGTGCCAGCATACATATGTGCATAACCATTCATAAAGCATGTGTGAATTTTTTCTCTTTGGTCAGATGTGAGTTAAGGGAAAGGTAAATAGTGTGAAAGTAAAAGTCTGTTAGTTGTGTTAGACTTTTTGAGACCTCACCGGACTACAGTGGCCATGGAATTCTCCAGGCCAGAATACTGGAGGGGTAGCTTTTCCCTCCTCCAAGGGATCTTCCCAACTCAGGGATGGAACCCAGGTCTCCCATATTGCAGGTGGATTCTTTATCAGCTGAGCCACAAGGGAAGCCCAAGAATACTGTAATGGGTAGCCTATCCCTTCTTTGGGGCATCTTCCCAACCTAGAAATCAAACTGGAGTCTCCTGCATCTGCAAGCAGATTCTTTACCAACTGAGCTATGAGGAAAGTCCAATAGCTTATGAAGGAAGAGTAAATGCTCTGTTAGTTCATGTGACTGACGTGTCTCTCCTGAGTCCAGTCTCATACAGACCACTAACACTTGACACAGCAAGCTATTTTGCAAGCCTAACCTGCACTGGGGAAGGGAAATGATACAAGAGAAGAACTAAGTTAGCATTTCTGCTTGTTCAATTTGCATGAAGATATGGTTGGAGAAGGAAATGGCAGCCCACTCCAGTATTCCTGCCTAGAGAATCCTGTGGACAGAGGAGCCTGGTGGACTGCCGTCAATGGGGTTGCACAGAGTTGGACACGACTGAAGTGACTTAGCAGCAGCAGCAGCAACAGCAGCATGGCTGGAGATGAAGGCTAATGTTCAGAAACTTGAAAACTATGAGATAAGATTCTAAAAGAATGAATATCAATGTGTCCAAACGCTGCTCAGCATCATAAGAAAGTAACATTATCACATTATTCACCTAGAAAAAGATCAAAATTTGAAGAACAGTTTATACTAAATGCATACTGATTTTGCATCATTATAGGGTCAAAAAATCATTAAATGGAACCATTGTTAAGTGAGGGACCATCTGTAGAAACCAAACATAATTTTAGTGGATAGCTCTTTCACCCATCTGTCTCTGCATCTTAATTTTCCTTTGTGAAACTATGTTCTTTCACTGTAGACTATCTTAGTAGGACTGTTAAAATATCTGAAGCCGTTGGGTAGGCACATGATTCTAGCTAAAGGACTGCTAGGAATTTGATACGTTAGCCTAATGACACAAGAATTTCATCCTGAAAATGGTATAGACTTTTTATGAGTGAAATAATGCATTTTTGAAACACAGTAATGAGCAAAATCACTTTATTAAATTGGCTTTGATCTTCACCCTTTCAAACTTACACCAACTAAAAAATAAACATTACACAAACATAGATTACTTTTTCCAACTTTAGTAAGTAAAAACTGCAATTTAAAAATAAAGCAGTTAATTCTAAAAGAGAGAAGCCATATCAGCCTCAACACACTCTGGTCAATTTCAAACCAGTCACACAAAATGATCTTCTAAGGGAATCTGGCCAGTGGGACAGTTAAGTTTGCCCTTTTGGCTATAAAGAATTAAACTTAAATTGCACTCACTCTTTCATCTTTTAATAATGATAACTTTCTCTTAGAAACGGCATAATCATTGTTATAGTAAGTCTAGTTCTTAACTGAAAATATGGGCCGAGTTACAGTTTACTTACTAACCTAGCTAAGAAACCTTTGAAAATTAACCATGGATCAAAGTATTTATCTAAATCCAAGAGATTATTTTAGGATGAACAGTAACACAGGTCCTTAACTTCCTTTAAAAAGAACACTTAAACTTTTATCACAATCAGTCAGTACTTAAGAAATGGTTCTTCAATACAAAGTTTCTCTTAACAGATGCTATGTCCATTTTCTTTATAATATTTTCTTATTACCACTGTATCTTCAAAATCGTCATTCCCTGATACCAAGTTTCCACCTTCCCAGGCATAAATAATAGGGTTGTCAGGCAGCGCAACAGAAACATGGGAATCTGTTGGACTGAACCATTGAACTTCTGACTAAATCCTGGGAAAAGAGACCAAACTATCCTCCTGTCAAACAATGTTTTTAAAAAATAAGACAGCATTACTTTTGTTCTGAATTGAATAGGACAGAATCTCCATTTCTTGAATGCCTATATCATAAGGATTAAAGAGTATTTCTGGAACAGCAAATCTCTCATTGGCCTGAATAATTTTTTCCCCAGATTTATATTTTCCACTTAACATCATCTCTTCTCTTGGCTTACAGAAGCCCTTTCAAATTGCAGTAAAGTCAGGCAAAACATAATCAGTGTTAATACATTTTCTTCTTTCAAGGTGGCAATACCTATGTCTTTACAAAAATTCTGAGACAAAAAGTATATATCTCCTTTCACTTGGTCAGTCATGTGTTTCCTTCATAACATGTAACTGCCTGTAAGGTCTGATCTCTTTTAGATGATTGGTTAGGATTTTCCTCCCATATTTATCTTTAATTACTTATATTTTCTTTTAACTTCTAAAATAAGGAAATATATGTCTAAAGGAATATCCACTGCCTACGATGATACAGCGTAATTTGGAACAATTATCTCGGAAATATCTATGCGCATGGAGAGTCCCAGCATCTACTTTTAATACTGCTAGAACCTTGTATTCTTCAAATAAGACTGCATTCATTGATTTTTGAAGTGAAGTTAAAATATGATTCTATGCTAATAATATTAATATCTAAAAAAAACAAAGAGACATTTTCATAACTATAACCGATTTTGGCTATGTAAGCTCTGATATCCAGCACTAAGATCATCATTTTAGCAAAAACCTAGCCACTGTTGTTTTCTTTTCTAGTCTCTCCATCACATTAGAAACAAAATTTTACTGCATACATTTTCAGCTTACAAAACAAATTAGCATTTATTGTATGATAACATCTTTATCTGTGACCTTTTTACAGAACCCAAATGGTTTTTAACTAAGACCATAATCTTGATTTTAAGATGTAAAAGATACATTTTATGCTCAGATTTAACTGAAACAAGCACGAGATTAAATTAATTCTCTCTCTCTCTTTTGAAGGTGTATGTGTATGTACACATGATTATAGAAATAATAATGCAATTTGATTTGTAGTTTAGCATTTTCAAAGGATTTTATTTGAGAGATATTTTGCAAAAATAAAGGTAAAAGAAAATCACAGTAACTGAGTCAAGCAAATCTACTTAAGCAGCTATGATATAGGTTAAAATTAAATAAATGATTTGTTTATAAAGAATTGCAAGCAGTACAGGAGAACTAGTTTCTATTCCTGAGTTGGAAAGATCCACTGGAGAAGGGAAAGTCTACCCACTCCAATGTTCTGGCCTGGAGAATTCCATGGACTGTATAGTCCATGGGGGTCACAAAGAATTAGGGATGACTCCAAAATCACTGTAGATGGTGACTGCAGCCATGAAATTAAAAGATACTTACTCCTTGGAAGGAAAGTTATGACCAACCTAGGCAGCATATTCAAAAGCAGAGACATTACTTTGCCAACAAAGATCCATCTAGTCAAGGCTATGGTTTTTCCAGTGGTCATGTATGGATGTGAGAGTTGGACTGTGAAGAAAGCTGAGCACCAAAGAATTGATGCTTTTGAAATGTGGTATTGGAGAAGACTCTTGAGAGTCCCTTGGACTGCAAAGAGATCCAACCAGTCCATCCGAAAGGATATTAGTCCTAGGTGTTCATTGGAAGGAATGATGCTCAAGCAGAAACTCCAGTACTTTGGCCACCTCATGTGTCAAATTGACTCACTGGAAAAGACTTTGCTGCTGGGAGGAATTGGGAATAGGAGGAGAGGGGGATGACAGAGGATGAGATGGCTGGATGGCATCACTGACTCGATGGACGTGAGTTTGAGTAAACTCTGGGAGTTGGTGATAGACAGGGAGGCCTGGCATGCTGCGATTCATGGGATCTCAAAGAGTTGGACACGGCTGAGCAATTGATCTGAACTGAATTGAACTGAGCAACTTTCAGTTTCACTTTCTGTCCACCAAAGATCATAACTCACAAATTAATGATCGATTTACCTTAAGGTCAGAAAGATGTTCTTTTGAAAAAGGGAGGAGTAAGCATAGATTAGAAATGACTATTAAAAGTATGATTATAAGTAAACATAGATTACAAATGAATTTTTAGAACATTTTGTAGTTAGAAAAAGAAGAAATTTCTGTTTTGGATCATAGAGATTGACTTTTGTGATTGAAAGACAAAATAGTTCAGAGATATGATGAAGTTAGCAAAAGTTTATTTAAAAAAGAGAAGACAGAAAAAAAATAGAAAGTTAGATTTGTATAACGCTGCTGCTGCTGCTATGTCACTTCAGTCGTGTCCGACTTTGTGACCCCATAGACAGCAGCCCACCAGGCTCCCCATCCCTGGGATTCTCCAGGCAAGAATACTGAATTGGGTTGCCATTTCTTTCTCCAATGCATGAAAGTGAAAAGTGCAAGTGAAGTTGCTCAGTTGTGTTCGACCGGTAGCGACCCTATGGACTGCAGCCTACCAGGCTCCTCTGTCCATGGGATTTTCCAGGCAAGAGTACTAGAATGTGGTGCCATTGCCTTCTCCAGATTTGTATAATAGAAGCTACTATTTTTCTTAAAATATAAGATGTTTAAAGCTGAATAATTTTAAAATAAAATTTAAAATTGTACAGTTTTTAAAAATAAAATATCAGTGATATTCAGAGATTTAAGTAATTAACACATCTCCATTTCATCTCACATTGAATAAGCCTGGCTTCAAAGGCATTATTACATTGGAAATTAACCTTGCTATAGGAAAATACCAGTGGTCAAATCTGACATTTGCGTTTCAACAAGAAAGCAGCTGGGGGATAATTGCATAAGCAGATTTCCTCTACTCTGCTCATGCTGAATAAAAGCCACACTGGCTACTGTCCTTTGTGGCTATATGGAATGTATATTTGAATTTTATCATGAGTTTTTGCAATCTGTCATATATTCAGTTCTGGTGAGACTGGAGAATTTAGTATAGAGGGGTGTGTGTGTGTGTGTGTGTGTGTGTGTGCATGCACACATGCGTGTGTGTGCATATGTGTGTGTGTATGTTACCTGAAAGAGGTGGTGTGAGTGTAACTAATATGAGGGTTGGGTATAGCAGCTTGACGTGTCAAGAAATAAAATAGAAAAAGAAAACATGAGAGTAAAGAGGTTCTCTAGCTTGTGAGACAGAAACAAAGTAGAGCCTTCAAGGTCTCCTTTGAAATTGGAAACAGCCTTGCAGGATGAGAGAGGGAGGAACTTAATCTGGTGGAAAGGCTAGTGAGCAAAGAGTTCCTTCCTCCTGTTCCTCTTTTCAGTGCAGAGCCATTGCAACAGCTGAGGATCTCACCAACTTTAGAAAACAAAGGATTACTAGATCAGCCATTTCAATTGCATTGGTCAGTAAATTCAGTATAACAGTGCCTGATCTAACTTTCAACAATTGTCTTTCTTAATCAACAAATGTTTTAAGTGGAGTGGCTGGTCATGTCTGTTAAAATTGTTGAAAGAAACAGCAATTTTTCAGATATAGAAAGCTTAAGATGGCAAATTAAGGAGTTGAGAGAGTCTTGTTAAAGAGATGAGACTCATCTCAGTTGTTGTTCAGTTGCTAAATTGTGTTCAATTCTTTGCAACCCCATGGATTGCAGTATGCCAGGCTGTCTTGTTTTTCACTATCCTAGAATTTTTTCAGACTCATGTCCATTGAGTGGGTGATGCTATTTCATAAGAATCTATCATGATTTGAGTTTGTCTTTATAGTCAGTGATCTAAAGAAATGCCCAGGTTTTCAGTTAACCATGTTAGATCAGGTTGCATTTTTAAGACATAGTTTGCCTGGCTGGAAAAGCAGAGTTACAGGATGAGCTATCTAAAATGAAAAGAAAAATTCAACTCACAATCATTTACAAATAAAGATCAAAGTGAAGAACTTTTTTTTCAAATGTAGGAGCAAGACCTTAATCGCAGAAGGGCCTCTGATTCTGCTTAGTGTTCTACTGCTGTCATTTCAAAAGTCTTAATATTCTTTGAAAAAGGGACTCCACATTTTCATTTTACACTGGACTCCACAAATTTTATAACCAGTTTTGAAGCTGTAAGATGTGTAAGAAAAAAGATCTTGATATTGAAATCACGCTTAATTTTTCTTTTTTAAACATTTTTTTATTGATATGTAGTTGATTTGTAACTTTGTGTTAGTGCCAGGTGTACAGCAATGTATTTCAGTTATGCATATGTGTGTGTGTGTGTGTGTGTGTGTGTATATATATTCTTTTTCTATTATAGGTTATTACAAGATATTTAGTATAGTTTCCTGTGCTCTACCAAAGGTCCTTGTTGATTATCTATTTTATATATAGTAGTGTGTATGTGAAAATACTAAACACCTTTTTTCTTCATTTCCCTTTCAGTAACCATAAGTTTATTTTCTATGTCTGAAACTATGTTTAATTTCAAATTACCATTTTCAAAATGATGGAATTGCTTCAAAAATACCACTCCTTTCCATACCTAACCATTTATTTCTACTTATAAAATTAAGGAATTCCCTGGGCTTATTTTTGAAATGATATTCTGATCTGTGTTGAGGGGAAAATAAGACAAAAATTACTACTGTAAAAGTTTATTAAAATATCCTCCTTATACATAGTAGCAGTTCTTTGTTTGACAGAATACCGGAGATAAAGTTGTATGACCTGGACTCTTTACATTCACTTTCCTTGTACCAAGCAGGGAAATTGATTATTGCATTTTCCAGGAGATTGAATTGTTATAATTATATTGCATGTTATAATAATATTTAAACAGCTCCCAGTGTCTGGCGGGTGTTTATCTTTTTTTTTTTTTCCCCCTCAAGGGTTTGTGAATGTTGTTCTACCCAAGAACACTTTGGTAGCAAGTTGCGGGAATGTTTAGGAGTCTTTGTGAAAGGTGGGTCCTTGACCTACTGAACACAAAAAATCATTCAATTAACATAACAAATGGGATAATGTTCATATTCATGACTAAGAAAGCCACTCTTATTATCATATAGATTTGTTTTTATCAAATTTAAAGAGACTAACTATTGGCATTTTTCTCTGTGATTGAAGGTAACTGGAGGGAGTTAGAATTAAGTTCTTCTTTATTTGAAGATCCACACTTGCTTTTCATTCTCATCTTAAAAAAAAAAAAAATCCCCAAAACTATATTCTGTTGATTTTATTTCTGAAGCATCCTTTGATCTTTCTGTTCCTTTAGTCCAGCCACCATCATCTTGATCCAAACCAGTTCCACATCTAAGCTAGAATACTGGTTAACACTGGTGTCATTTTCTTTCAATCTCTTCTCTCTAATGTACTCACAATGCAGCTGATGAGATCCTCTTAAGCCACAGATCTGATCAGTTGACTTCCCTACTAAAGTAAAACAACTAATGTGTTTTTATTCTGCCTGTAACAAAAATCCAAACACTGTAGTTCTGTATCTAACCCCTGTCTGTCTCATGCTTCTTATCTTTTATTATTAATATTTTCACATTCTATTTTATTTCTTCATTGAAAATTATAGTTCCCCAAATGTACTATACATTGTTTCCTTATGCAAAAAATATAAAAGACTTTTTGTCAATTTTGCTTCCTTTTTTCACCTCATATCCACCCAAGTGTGGCTGACTGATACATTCTCTTCATAGATCCATTCAACTAATTTTAATAAGCTTTTCAACTTCTAGAACTTTAGAGGCACTGGGAAAGGAAATCCTTTGTTGTATGAAACATGTTTTAGTGATTAAGATATTAATAAAATAGGAAAATAATATAATAATGTCTGATAGTGATTCATTGTATGACACGTAGGACAATCAAGATAGGTGATATTTTTGACTGATAATGACGATGGATTTTCTGAGATGTTTACATTTGAATCTGAATGTACAAAATATGCCAATTAAAATAACAAATACATGAGCATTCCTGGGACAGGGAGCAAGAAAAGAGACAGAAACTGCAAAAATTACTGTGTGATCAGAATGAAATAAAAACAGGCAAGAAGAGTTAAGGAATATAACTCAGCATCAGACTTTGTAGAAACTGGTAGGCCAAGGATAATACTTTAAATTTTAGTCAAATGTAATAGGGAACTGCTGCTAGGATGAGATTGGGATCATCACATGACATTTTTAGGTTTTGAAAACTGCCTCTGACTCCTCTGAAGAAAATATACTGTAAAGAAAAAGTGATAGCAGGGAAGCCAACTAGAAATTAGGAGTTCATTTCAGGAGTCCAGAGCAGAGATTCATGTGGCTTATGGCTTACGCATGAGGAAGATAATTAGATTTGCAACAGAATCCACCGATAGAGTTGAAATTTAAGAGAGACAGGCATTATGAGTGAACACAGGGTTTTTGACTGATAAATAGTAAATGATTGTAACACTTACTGAGAAAGAGATTAAAAAAAAAAAAGGGAAAGATTTGTGGGTGGTGAGAGAAGTATTACATACTTCAGTTTAGAACACAGGAAGTTTAATATTTTGTTGCAGAGGCTGGCTACATACTTATCAAGCCAACATTTTCTTCCTGGGAATAATATAGTAATACTCTACTAGCTTCCTTGCATGTAGGTTGGTGCCTAAAGTGTGGGAAGAAGTCACATAATCCACTTCTGAGCTATTTATTTTTGTCTCTATGTTCCTCTGTCTCTCTTCTGAAGACCTGGAAGTAAAAAACGTATAGAAGAGGAAAACTATGGAAGGGGTAAGGAAAGCTATTGTGGACGGGGGAGGGTCTTGAGAGTATGCTATAGTATATCAACTAGGGTTGATAACACTACCAAAAATATAGTGATATGAACAGGTAAAATTTGATATGAAGCATTGTTAGATTAAAACAGAGAATCAGAGAAACAAAAGTTTGGTTAGGAAGAATTCAGAGAATTGAAAAGCAAATATAGAAAGTAGTGCTTATCCCTAGGCTGAGATAGAACAAGGAAGGAAGCACCTTCATCCTAGGACTAACACCCAGATTTATTGGAGATATCATGACTTTGGCTCACTGAATGTAAGAGAATAGAAATGGTCCTGCTTTGGCAGAATGTGATGGAAATCCACTATTTGGACCTTTCTAGGAATATGGCCTCTGGGGTGTCAGAAAAGGTTGCTCACAGTAAAATAGCTCACTGAGGATATTTTACTATTAAATCTTCCAACAGAGTTGCCAGGGAAATCTCCAAGCTTTTTGATGTTGCTCACCAAAGAATTGATGCATTTGAAATGTGGTGTTGGAGAAGACTTTTGAGAGTCCCTTGGACTGCAAGGAGATCCAACCAGTACAACCAGTCCAGCCTAAAGGAGATCAGTCCTGGGTGTTTTTGGAAGGAATGATGCTCAAGCTGAAACTCCAGTACTTTGGCCACCTCATGGGAAGTGTTGACTCATTGGAAAAGACTCTGATGCTGGGGGGGTTGGGAGTAGGAGGAAAAGGGGACAACAGAGGATGAGATGGGTGGATGACATCACTGGTTCAATGGATGTGAGTCTGAGTGAACTCCGGGAGTTGGTGATGAATAGGGAGGCTTGGCGTGCTACAATTCATAGTGGAATCATAAAGAGTCAGACACGACTGAGCGACTGAATTGAACTGAACTGAACTGATGACTGTTCAAGTCAGTAAGCATATGCAGAGAAGACATCCACATTCTAGGTAAGCACAGGAAAAACCACGGGCACTGCAAGAACCTATTTAGAACTCATTGGAGTCTCCAAAGTACTTCCTTCTAAAATGTCTCTCTGATGCCTTTTGAAAACAAACTTTAGCATCATACCTACAAGCAAAGGAATTATAAAAGGCCAGTACAGTTTTCAAGATATTGAGGGTCAATTTGGAACTGAGGGGAAATAAATTGATGACAGAACATTACAAGAATCTGGCTGTTAGTCCTGTCTTGTTCTCTGATTAAAATGCTCTTTTTTCCTCCCTCTGATTGTCTTCAAAATACTCTCTTTGTCTTTTGTCTTTAGCCAGGAGGATTTTTTGGAGGCTGGGGTGATATTTATTTTATCCTGCTTGATGTTCTTTGAGTATTCAGAATTTGTGGTTGGGTGTCCATTGTTAATTGTGAAATATTCTCAGACTTTATATCTTCAAATATTTTTGGTCTCTTTTCATTCTGAGAATATAATCACATATAAATTAGGGTATCTGACATTGTCCCACAATTCTTAGATGCTCTTTTTTCCTTTTTAAAATATTTTCCACTCTTTTTATCACTTTACATTTCAGTTAGGGTAATTTTTATTAATCTATAGAGGTCAGGAACCAACAGTTAGAACTGGACATGAAACAACAGACTGGTTCCAGATAGGAAAAGGAGTACATCAAGGCTGTATACTATCACTCTGCTTATTTAACTTCTATGCAGAGTATATCATGGGAAACACTGGGCTGGAAGAAGCACAAGCTGAAATCAAGATTGCCAGCAGAAATATCAATAACCTCAAATATGCAGATGACACCACCCTTATGGCAGAAAGTGAAGAGGAGCTAAAAAGCCTCTTGATGAAAGTGAAAGTGGAGAGTGAAAAAGTTGGCTTAAAGCTCAACATTCAGAAAACGAAGATCATGGCATCTGGTCTCATCACTTCACAGGAAATAAATGAGGAAAC
>SJYC01069993.1:0-10124 GCA_006408675.1 Madoqua kirkii
TATGCAGATGACACCACCCTTATGGCAGAAAGTGAAGAGGAGCTAAAAAGCCTCTTGATGAAAGTGAAAGTGGAGAGTGAAAAAGTTGGCTTAAAGCTCAACATTCAGAAAACGAAGATCATGGCATCTGGTCTCATCACTTCACAGGAAATAAATGAGGAAACAGTGGAAATAGTGTCAGACTTTATTTGTTTGGGCTCCCAAATCACTGCAGATGGTGACTGCACTCATGAAATTAAAAGACGTTTACTCCTTGGAAGAAAAGTTATGACCAACCTAGATAGCATATTGAAAAGCAGAGACATTACTTTGCCAACAAAAGTCTGTCTAGTCAAGGCTATGATTTTTCCAGTGGTCATGCATGGATGTGAGAGTTGGACTGTGAAGAAAGCTGAGCGCTGAGGAATTGATGCTTTTGAACTATGGTGTTGGAGAAGACTCTTGAGAGTCCCTTGGACTGCAAGGAGATCCAACCAGTCTATTCTGAAGATCAACCCTGGGATTTCTTTGGAAAGACTGATGCTAAAGCTGAAACTCCAGTACTTTGGCCACCTCATGTGAAGAGTTGACTCATTGGAAAAGACTCTGATGCTGGGAGGGATTAGGGGCAGGAAAAGGGGACAACAGAGGATGAGATGGCTGGATGGCATCACTTACTCAATGGACGTGAGTTAGAGTGAACTCAGGGAGTTGGTGATGGACAGGGTTGCTTGGAGTGCTGCAATTCATAGGGGGGGGTCGCAAAGAGTAAGACATGACTGAGTGACTGAACTGAACTGATAGAGCTCAATAGATCTCGTCTTGATCTATTGATCAAGTTCTTCGATTCTCTCTTCCATTGTGTTGAGTCTACTGATGATCCCATGAAAAGCATTTTTTCATCTCTGATAATGTATTTTTTAAATTCTAACACTTCCATCTGTCTCTTTTCAATAGTTTCTATCTTTTCTAGTGAAACTAACTCTTTGATTTCATGTTCTCCTGTATTTCCATGAAAATCTTTAACACATTGATCATAGTACTTTAAATTTCTTGTCAGGCAGTTCCAACATCTTGGCATACCTGAGTTCAGTTTTTATGATTGTTTTGCTTTTTCTGAGTATGTTTCTGAAAATGGCAACCCACTTCAGTATTCATGCCTGGAAAATCCCATGGACCAAGGAGCCTGATGGGCTATAGTCCATGGGGTCACAAAGAGTTGGATATTATTGAACAACTTCATTTCACTTACACCTTGTGTTAATATATTTTTTTATTTAATACTTATTCTATTTTACAATACTGTATTGGTTTTGCCATATATTGACATGAATCAACCACAGGTGTACACGATCTCCCAAAGCCAAAGCCCCCTCGCACCTCCCACCCTACACCTTATCCCCGGATCATCCCGTACACCAGCCTCAAGCATCCTGTATCCTGTCCTGAACATAGACTGGCTCTTCATTTCTTATATGACAGTATACATGTTTCAGTGTCATTCTCCCAAATCGTCTCACCCTCTCCCTCTCCCTCAGAAGCCGAAAGTCTGTTCTATACCTCTGTGTCTCTTATATTGTCTCACTTACAGGGACATCATTACTATCTTTCTAAATTCCATATATATGTGTCAGTATACTGTATTGGTGTTTTTCTTTCTGGCTTACTTCACTCTGTATAATTGGCTCCATTATCTAAGCCAGCAGAGACTGAGATTAAGATGTCTGAAGCCTGGAAATAAGCATAAGTTCTGCTAGTCTTCTGATGGAGGCTTTGAGTTAGTTTAGATAGGAATTGAGCTCGGTTTAAAATTTGTCATTTTTGTTGTTGCTGTCATTCACCTTTGTGTGCTCTCATAGGCTTCAGTTAGTATAAGTATTGGTTTGGAAGAATAAAGTATGTTCAGTTTTTAATTTTCAGTCTTCTTTTGGCTCTGTGTCTTGGAGTGGATCTCTTTGTTCATTCTTCTACCTCTCTTGCCTTTTTTTTTGGTTTTGTTTTTAAGCAGTACTTGTTTTCTTGAAGATTGTTAGCTTGGTGGTAGAGGCTCTGAGGGAGTGTATATCCTGTTATTCAGATTCAACCTCTGACAGAGAAGCATCATGTTCCTGAATCTTGGAGGCTGAGCTGTCTCAGTTCTCCTGCCCTTCCCTCATCTGTAGCTATAGGACCAGCTTACAATCTTGTTCTTCTGCTTTTTCCCTCTTGTTCTTTTCTCCTTTCTCCCACCTACAATGACTTTTCATCAAGACGTTATGACAGTAAGGCTTGTGGTCTTTTCCCTCTCCATATAAGGTTTTGTTCTATTATGGAGAGAGGGAAGAATAGCCTAGACAGAATTTCCTGCCACTTCTGCATGACTGTCATTCCCAAAGTACCTCTGAACCACAATAGGTACTTTTTAAGGTTGCTACAAACTTTCTATATGGTGGTGTTTGTGGATAAAGAGCCTGTTATCTCCCAAATTCTGTTGCTCTCAGGTTTTCATGCTGTCTTGTTAACTCACATTTGCCTTTAGCCAAATTATCAGCTCCTATAACTTGGCTCTTTTCCAGTGTCTATTGCTTCTTCCCAGGATAAGAACAAGCTTGTGTCAATTCTGTTCCTGCAGCTACTAACTCTAGATTTTGGAGACAGTTGTTTGCTCTCCAAATTTTGGACTCTAATTGGTTCAAAAAAGTGCATGGATTTGAAGTTAGTTTGACTCTTTCCCCCTGTGTTATAGTGAATCTACTTCCATTTCTGCAACCTGGGCCAGAAGCTCAAAATCCACATGACAGGCTTTAAACTAAATACTAAATATACACATAAGATAGATAGAATGGATTTCTAAACTTTAAGAAAATTCAGCATGTAATAGTATGACAATTATATAATTTTAAAACATATTGAGCAATGCAAGATAATGTTTATGTATGTATTCGTATCTTAAAAGTGTAAAAACAGATGGAAGAGTCCACAGCAAATTTATGGTAGTGATTATCCCTAAAGAGAAGGTAATAAAAGAATTTTTAACTTTATTTTCAGTATTATATTTCTTTTATTTAAGAAAAATCACTTTAATGTCCAACTACCATATGAAACAAAGTATCCCTAAGGCCAAAAGCATTATCTATTCCTTATGATGTGCCACTATGAGCTTAATTAGTAGTTCAGCTATAGCAGCCATTCTGCAAACAGTCAACAGACAATTGTTTTTAATACTCTGTAGTGTTGAATGTATTGCAATTTTATCAGCATAGACCATATAATAATTTCATATTTCTATTTAATGCTCAAGCTTAACATTATTCTTATTTTTTCTTTTTTTGGATTCTAGAAAGGATAGAAAGGGAGCACTTTTTTTTTTTCTTCTGAAAACCTACCATAAGTACAGTGAGTCTCCTACATATGAACATTCAAGTCACAAATTTTCAAGGATGCAAACATGCATTCACATGTCCAATCACATGAATTAGTTAATTCACATATCTGGCTTACGTTGTCATATGCATGCAACTTCTACAAGTGTTTGTGTTTTTTTATACTTTACTGTACAGTACTGTATACAGTACAGTATCTTTATTTGAAACACAAGATGTTCAGAAGCAAGCATAAGAGTAGTGGTCGTGTAGCTGGCACTGCTAAGAAATGTTGTTAAGTCATGTCTGACTCTTTGTGACCCCATTGACTGTAGCATGCCAGTCTCCTCTGTCCTCCAGTATTTCCTGGAGTTTGCTCAATTTCAAGTCCATTGAAATGGTAATGCTAATTGTCTCATCCTCTACCTCACTTCTACTTTTGCCTTCAATTTTTCCCAACATCAGGGTCTTTTCCATTGAGTTGGCTCTTTGCATCAAGTGGCCAAAGTATTGGAGCTTCAGCTTCAGCATCAGTCCTTCTAATGATAATTCAGGGCTTATTTCCTTTAGAACTGATTGGTCTGATCTCCTTGTAGTCCAAGGGAAGCAGTCTTACAGGACTGAATCTTTAACCTGTGGGATCTGATGCTGTCTCTGGGTAGATAGTGTCAGAACTGAGTTGACTTGTAGGACCCTCTGATAGTATGTGAAGAACTACTGGTGTGGGGGGAAACTCTTCCCCAAAAGGGAAACTGGGTCCCAGAATCACCTTTCAAACAGGTAACAAGACAGAACAATAATGCCAAACAATATATTAAAACAGTTTTTATATTTCATCTAAGACATAAATAGAAGTTTTTCTCACAAATCTCTAAATGTTTTGTAAATTTCTAGGGGTGCATTTTTTTCCCCACTTTGAAACCTACATGATATAGATCCACAGACCCTAGACCTACAGAGAGTGCTCCACATGCAAACTGCCTCCTTCTTTAAAGCTACTGCTTCCTATCAGCATCTTGCACTTCCAACCATTCTAACTCCCTGAAAATACTTGTTTCTTTTTCTCATCATTGGAGGATGCTTCCTCAGGTTTAAATACGTTTCCAGGTTTCTGTGGGTCTTATAAACTCCCTACTATCTGTTGCCAGAATAAATGGTTGAGCTGAATTTGGGCACTAGTTGAGTCAGGTAAAATGCCAGACAGGGCCTCCATACTAGGTCACTGTTTGAAGTCAGATACCTTTCAGATAAATAGGATTAAGTTCCTTATTGAAAGTCATATAATGCCTTCATAAGACATTATCCCTACTCTAAATTTTAACTCACATTAATTAATTAATCTACATGTCAGTGTTGGCTCCACTTGAATTACTTTGATGAGAAAGACTATCATGCCCAATAACTACTCACTGCTAAGAGTCTGTATTCTTTCTGAGGAGAAATACAGCCACATGAGACAAAATTAGAAATACATTGAAAAGAGTGTGTTATTCAGTAAGTAGTAAAAAAATGCCACCATTTTAATCTAAAAGCTCAAGAAATTAGAAGAGGGATGAATGTGGACAAGCAATGCTCTTCAGAGAGTCTTCAAAAGGTGAAATGTAGCACCAGAAGTTTTCTTCAGCATTTCCACAAAGGAAAGATATAGCATTTCCCTATCATTTTAACTCTCAATCTTTATCAGTGGTATATAGTTAAAGATATTAAAGAAAGGTTGATTATTATAAAAAGTAAAATATTAGTAGAAAATTTAAATAATAACTGTTTTCTTTACTCAATGTACTTTTATCTAGAAATATTGGAATTATATAATTATAGAATAAATAAAATTACTAAAATTTAATAAAATGAAGATTCATTCTATCTAAATAAGCAAGTTTTGTCATTGAAGACTTACTATTTGCAGTGATGAAAAAGGAAGTGCATAATTACATCTATAATAAACTAAACAAATTACTGTATTTTTAAAATAACACATGAATTAAGTAACACTGAAAGCAACTCTGCTTTTCTGTGTGTTATGAACAGGTACCAAGGACTTTGGGAAATGAGAGGATGAACAAGCTCAACCAAGGAAAGCCAAAAGAATTTGAGTTCCTTAAACTTTTAGGAAGACTAACAAAAATGAGGTGGAGGGAGACAATAGTGAAGACTTTGCCTCCCTTTCTCTTTTTATCCTCTCTTATCCAGCAATTCATGGGCCATAATAGGTCTTAGATGTCCAGTTTTATACTGTTAATTATCCTGTTTTGGAACTTACTCTTTATAACTATGCTCTTCAAAAATAAGAGTAATAAATAAAAGTGAGAAAAATAAGAAAAAACTGCCGGAATCTATTCCCTTCTCTTCATTGTACTTCTAGTGGGGCATTTGTATTCATTCATGTCATCCTTGGTTCCTATCAACTCTTCCTTGCCAGAATGTCCATTAAGGTCCTGTGCAGACAGAATAGCACATTAAGTGCTAAAATGGGAGATGTCTCACATCTGAGATAATTATTTTGCCCTTATTATTAGAAAGCATAGTCAGTAAGAATAAAATACTTATAATGTTGCCTCTTCCACACAAGCCTGCCTTGCTCTTTGCCTGAAAGAATTCACTGCTTCAGCTGCCTGTAGTACTTGCCATGGGCCAGTGCTGAGAGTGATGACTGTGTTCTGTCCTGCTGTAAGGAGTGAGCTACTATATACAGTCAAGAACATTAATGTTTCAAGGGTTTTATATTTCTAGACAGCAAAGAATAAAATATAATTAAATAATAATTTTACAGTAAGCCTGAAACCCACACTACAATCTATGGAAGAAATACACAATTACGAAGAAACCAAAGAAATAAAAATATCAAGAAAAGTTTATTGTTCCTTAAATATGGGAAATTGACAACAAAAAAAACACACTGTGGTCAATCAATTCAATTAATTGTCAATAATGTAGTGGGAAGGTTTCTAATTGGCCATAATAAATTAAATCTGCATTCTCTGGTGACCAAGTAAGTTAAAGGGAAGGAAACTTCACAATCAACTTAAGGTTATGTTATTATTGTTGAACTGTATGGATGAAAGATAGCTTAAAGCTAATTAACTATAACATCCTCACCCTTGTCTCAATTAGTCAGGTAAGAATAATGAAATATCACCTTGATTTGCATAATAATTATGTTGGTAGATGGTGTGGTATGTATGACATCCTTCATGACCTCCCACAAAATTGTTACTTGGATTGGACACATCAGTAATTAAAATGCTTTTCTATCAACACTGAAGTCAGAACTTTTTATGTCAGTTCAATTTAGTTGCACGGTCGTGTCCATCATCAATTCCCAGAGCCCATCCAAATCCATGTCCATTATGTCGATGATGCCATCCAACCATTTCATCCTCTGTCATCCCCTTTTCCTCCTGCCCTCAATATTTCCCAGCATCAGGGGCTCTTCAAATGAGTCAGTTCTTCGCATCAGGTGGCCCAAGTAGTGGAGTTTCAACTTCAACATCAGTCCTTCCAATGAACTGGCTGGATCTCCTTGCAGTCCAAGGGACTCTCAAGAGTCTTCTCCAATACCACAGTTGAAAAGCATCAATTTCTCGGCTCTCAGCTCTCTTTATAGTCCAATTCTCACATCCACACAAAAGTGAAACCGAAAGTGAAGTCATTTAGTCCTGTCTGACTCTTTGCAACCCCCTGGACTGTAGCCTACCAGGCTCTTCCCTCCATGGACTTCTCCAGGCAAGAGTACTGAAGTGGGTTGCCATTCTCCTTCTCCAGGTGATCTTCTCCACCCAGGGATCAAACCTGGGTCTCCTGCATCCCAGGCAGACGTTTTAACCTCTAAACCACCAGGACTTACATGACTCACATTCAGACATGACTACTGGAAAAACTATAGCCTTGACTAGACAGACCTTTGTTGGCAAAGTAATGTCTCTGCTTTTTAATATGTTGTCTAGATCGGCCATAACTTTCCTTCCAAGGAGTAATTGTCTTTTAATGTCATGGCTGCAGTCACCATCTGCAGTAATTTTGAAGCCCCCCAAAATAAAGTCTGCCACTGTTTCCCCATCTATTTGCCATTAATTGATGGGAACAAATGCCATGATCTTAGTTTTCTGAATGTTGAGATTTAAGCCAACTTTTTCACTCTCCACTTTTACTTTCATCAAGAGGCTCTTTAGTTCTTCTTCACTTTCTGCCATAAGGGTGGTGTCATCTGCATATTTGAAGTTATTGATATTTCTCCCAGCAACCTTGATTTCAGCTTGTGCTTCTCCCAGTCCAGGGTTTCTCATGATGTACTCTGCATATACGTTAAATAAGCAGAGTTACAATATACAGCCCTGATGTACTCCTTTTCCTAGTAATTTTGAAAAAAATATATATAATATCTCTTATATGTGGATTAGAAAAAAAGATACAATAAACTTATTGGCAAAACAAAAATAGGCCCACACAAATAGAAAGCAAACTTATGGTTACCAAAGGGGAAAGAAGAGTTTGCTATTAACACATGCACACTACTATATATAAAATACATAACTAATTAGGTTCTACTGGAGAAGGAAATGGCAAACCACTCCAGTATTCTTGCCTGGAGAATCCCTTGGACAGAGGAGCCTGGCAGGCTACAGTCTGTAGGGTCTCAAGAGTCAGACATGACTGAGCAACTTAGCAATTAGGTTCTACAATATTGCACATGGAACTATGCTCAATATTTTGTAATAACATAAAAAGAAAAAGTGTGAAAAAGAATATAAATATGTTATACATATATTTCCTGACATGGGACAATGGACTGGTTGATAACTGGGAAAGGAGTACATCAATGATGCATATTGTCACACTGCTTATTTAACTTATATGAAGAGTACATCATGCAAAATGCTGGGCTGGATGAAGCACAATCTGGAATCAATATTGCTAGGAGAAATATGAGCAACCTCAGATATGCAGATGACACCACCCTAATGGCAGAAAGCAAAGAGGAACTAAAGAGCCTTTTGATGAAAGTGAAAGAGGAGAATGAAAAAAACTGGTTTAAAGTTCAACATTCAAGATACTAAGATTATGGCATCCAGTCCCTCCACTTCATGGCAAACAGATGAAGAAACAATGAAAACAGTGATAGACTTTCTTTCCTTGGGCTCCAGAGTCACTGCAGTTGGTTGCTGTAGCCATGAGATTAAAAGACACTTGATCCTTGGAAGAAAAGCTATGATGAATTTAGTATATTAAAAACCAGAGCCATCATTTTGTCAGCACAGGTTCATCTAGTCAAAGCTGTGGTTTTATCAATAGTCATGTATGGATGTGAGAGATGGGACCATAGAGGAGACTGAAAGCCAAAGAACTGATGCTTTCAAACTGCTGGAGAAGACTCTTGAGAGTTTATTGAACAGCACAGAGATCAAACCAATCAATCCTAAGGAAAAGGAACCCTGAATATTCATTGGGAGGAATGATGCTGAAGGTGAAGTCCTAATACTTTGGCCACATGATGTGAAGAGCAGACTCACTGGAAAAAATACTAATGCTGGGAAAGACTGAAGGCAAGAGGAGAAAAGAAAGTAGATGACAGAGGATGAGAAGGTTGCATGGCATCATTGACTCAATTGACACAAGTTTGAGTATACTCTTAGATATGGTGAAGGACAGGGAAGTTCTGCATACAGCAATCCATGAGGTCACAAAGAGTTAGACACGACAGAACAATAATGAATACATATACATATTATTTTCTTTGCTCATGTATTTATTGTTTAGAAAAAGAATCACATTGCTGTACATCTGAAACCAACACAGTGCTGTAAATCAACTGTATTTCAAATTTAAAAAAATGATGGAGCAAAAGGGACTAGATTCAAATTTCCATATGTCATAACAAAAAATGAAAGAAGAAGAAGAAAAAAGGAAGTCAGTTTCCAAGATATTAGACTTCAGTTAAAAGGACTGAGATATTTGAGAGATGATGGCAGGAAAAAAAGTTAAACCCTGTGATTATTCCAGCTTACTGCCTGACAAACAATTCTAGATTGTAGTGCATGCAGGAAAAACCCAGACAATGGCTAGTAGTTTCTCAGAGCTTAGGAGACAGACCTGGGAATTCAGAGAAGTTAATGTGTCCAGAGTATAAAAAACACATTTCCAGAAATGATAAAATAGCATAGGAGACAATTCTGGACATCTTAAAGGAATTTACCACAAGTAATAGAGTATTGGTCAGATTATGTATGTGAAGAAATTATGCAAAGCCGGTCGGGGGGAGGGAAAGACCAGTAAGATTAAAGAAAACAATAATCAAAGCACACATATGGTTGGGCATAATTTCTGTTCTCTGTAGTCAGAGTGGTAAATCCTTGTAATTCATGGAACTTCTTGGATCACTAAGACGTTCTTGCCAAAAAATGGGGAAAATTTTAGCCTAAACTAAATGCTGCTCTAGCACTACCCAAGAAAGCTTAAAAGGTCTGATCAAAAATGATCAAACATTTCATCCAATGTATATAAAAAGATTTATAAAAGTGGAAAAATATCCAGCGATTGACAAGGTAAAATTCACAAAGTTTGGCATAGAATAAAAATTATTGGGCATGCAAATTGGAAAATAAAATCCATAAGGAGGGAAAGTGTAATCCATCAAAACTGAGTCATAAATTAAACAGTTGACAAAACTGATAGAAAATAAACTAGAATGGTTAGTATAACTATAATCTATATGTTCACGAAGATAGAGGAAAATTTGAACATATTAAGTAGAGTCCTGGAAAATACAAAAAGATACAGATCAAATTCAAAGAGATGAAAAATATGTTT
>SJYC01069997.1:0-15275 GCA_006408675.1 Madoqua kirkii
TTTTTTTTTTGGTTTATCCTTTTTTCACTAAAAGAGAACATTTTGAGTCTTCTCTTTGGTATATTCAAGTTGTGAGCATCACCACTCTTGCACTTTGTGTTCATTATTAAGTAAAATAAGGGTTATTGGAACACAAGTGCTGACCATAGGAGGGTAATGCCTATGGGTTGAGCAGACTGATGACACATCTGGATCTTCAGGGAATAGGATTGCATGAGAGGTTATCTCCCTACTCAGAAGAGAGGGCAAATTAAAAGGCATAAAATGCTTATTTCTGGAATTTTTAATTTAATATTTTCAGACCACTTTTGATTACAGAAAGCAAAACTGTAGACAAAGGGAACTAAGGGGATAAAAAGATATCTGAAGGAAGAAAAGTTAATAAGAAAAGCAGTTCTCTCTGAGAGCAGTGATGATATTTATCGGTTCTATATTTTATTGTAATATAGGCATATCTCATACTTCACTTTAAAAAAATTGTACTGCAAAGATACCGCGTTGTTTTTGTCTTTTTTTTTTAAATATATATAAATTTAAGGTCTGCGGCAGTCCTGCATTGTCAAATGATGGCTAGCATTTTTTAGCATTAAACTGTGTGGAATGTTTTTCTTTCTTTATGCCTGGTCTTAGTCACACAAAAGGGATCTTAGATCTTCTTGTATCATGCAGAATCTGTAGTTGAGGCATGGAGGATCCTTTAGTTGTGGAATATGGAATCTAGCTCCCTGACTAGGGATCTAATTCCCTGACCCCAGATCCCCTGCATTGGGAATGCAGAGTCTCAGCCACTGGACCACCAGGAAAATCTCAATAATGTGTTTTGTTTTAATTTTAAATTTACTTATTTTTTTTTCCACTGAAGTATAATTGCTTTACAGTGTTGTGTTGATTTCTGCCAAACATCAACATGAATCAGTCATAGCTATACATATGTCCCCTCCCTCTTTAACCTCCTTCCTATCTCCCTCCCCATCTCACCCTTCTAGGTTTTTGCAGAGCCCCTGTTTGAGTTCCCTGAGTTAATAACAGATTCGAATGGGCTATCTGTTTTACATATGGTGACGTAAGTTCCAATGTTAAGGTATATGCATTGTTTTTTTTTTTTAAGACATATGATATTGCATACTCAAATATACTATGCTGCTGCTAAGTCTCTTCAGTCGTGTCCGACTCTGTGCGACCACATTGATGGCAGCCCACCAGGCTCCCATGTCCATGGGACTCTGCAGGCAAGAACACTGGAGTGGATTGCCATTTCCTTCTCCAATGCTTGAAAGTGAAAAGTGAAAGTGAATTTGCTCAGTCTTGTCCGACTCTTAGTGACCCCATGGACTGCAGCCTACAAGGCTCCTCCATCCATGGGGTTTTCCAGGCAAGAGTACTGGAGTGGGGTGCCACTGCCTTCTAATATAGTATAAATATAACTTTTATATGCAGTTGGGAACTCAAAGAAACTCATGTGTCTCACTTTATTGTGATATCCACTTTATTGAGGTAGTCTGAAGCAGAACCCACAATATCTCCAAGGTGTGCATATATAATAGAAAAGAACAAATCTGACTCCATATTGAATCTACTTCGTTTACTTTAATCTTTGTATTCTATTGTTTTTTTGCTACAAGTTAATCACTAAAGGGATGTTTTTCATAGCCATGCATAATGGCCCACCTCCAGAAACCTTACCTTCCATGTCCTAATGTGAAGTTAAAATACCTTTGTTTAAGCTCACAGGAAGCATCCTGACAGGGTTCACCTGTGAATGGTTGTAGAAAAAGTGAAAGTGAAAGTTGCTCAGTCCTATCCGACTCTTTTGCGAGCCCGTGGACTATACAGTCCATGAAATTCACTGTAGTAAAGAAGAAATCAACACATCCCCTCTGGAGTCTAACTGAAATCAGGATATATTTACAAAAGCTTATCACATTTTTTTTTTTTTTTACTTTACTTCTTTACCTTCCTCTTTTTCTTCTATAAAAGAAACTAGCATCCAAACCCAGGCACAATGGTTCTTTGACACAAGTCCACCATCTTCTCAGTTGGCTAGCTTTCTGAATAGAGTTTCTATTCCTTGCCCCTATAATAGGATTTATTGGCCTGTCATGCTGCAAGTAGTATGATTTTGGACTCAGTAACACTGTACATAATAATATTGGAGTTGTTTACACTCTCATAGAACTGTAAGGATATATTCTGCCAGTTATTTTCTTACTTCATCCTTAAATCCTTGAAAACCCCTGACCAGTCCATGATTCATGATGCAACCCTTCATTAAGATGTTAAAAAAAAGAAAAAAAAGACTTTGAATTAGGTTGTTCAATAAAAAATCTGCCTCATAATGGATTATGTAAGCTTTCTGTTTTGCAATAATTTCAACTATTAAGTGAATCCTTTGAGATCAGCTCTCCCTGATAGCTCAATAAATAAGCCCATGCATCAGAGAAACACTTCCCTTATCCACTCCTCTAATTCATTTACCCAAACATGAAAACTGAACAGTTTTGCAAAAGCTTGTCAAATGCTTATTTATCTCCCTTTGATACTATTTTGAGAATATAGCAGGTATTTCCTCACCTATCTACATATAAAAGTCTAAAATTTCTAATTTTCTTTGTTTTTTAAATTTGAATTCCTAGAATTATCTTTCATATAACATTTGTTACATGTTTTGTGAACGTTGTATGCTTTCTATAAAGAATTTCATGTATACATGTAACAGGCATAAACTAGACTTATATAAATGACAGTGGGCAAAGTTTTTTTGTTTGTTTTCCTATAAATTTTCTACTCATCTTTGGGTAAGCAAAATGTTCTGTTTCATTTCAGAGTATCTATTTTATACAGAAATGCAATTTTTTTTCTAGCAAAACAAATATCTTAGTCATTGACATGTTTAAAATTCAGTTACTTTGGTTTAAATATTCTTTCAGGTTTTATCTACTCTCCCCAGCCTAAATTTGGCCTCAAATCTTAAATGTTTTCTCTTTGTTCTACTTTCCACGGTGATGTTAGGCTGAAGTCTCCACCAAGATTTGTGGAAGTAAGTATCCCAATCCGTAAATTTCTTATCCCAGGTGTACTTATGCCAAATCTTTCAGAGGGTTTTTCCATATCATATATATGTGTGAACTTTGTAAGTTTATAATATGTCCACCACATTATGGTTTTTCAATAGTTTACTTCAGCTTTTTGAAAGATAATTTTACCATCTAAAAGGTGACAATTTTTCCTCTCTGTTATATGCCAATGTTTTTCTTATCATATATACTAGAGCTTCCAAAAATTTCCAAAAATGCTAGTAGATTAAATATTTTAATCATAAATGTTTTAATGCAAATAGGTCTAGAGATTTACAATTACAGATAATGTTGGTGGTAAATCTGAGTGTTGATTCTTAATCACATCACCCAATTACTTGAGGTATCCTAATTTAATTTCCCCAAAGTCTTGGGAGTTATTGGGGTTTATGGGAAGTAAGTGCTGGACGTGAGAATGTATTCATAAGCCTATTTTTGTTTGCTTTGTTTTAAAGAGGAGACCCGCTAATCAGAATTGTGCTTCTTTCTTTTCAAAACCTTTAACAAATAGCCACAAAGATGTATTTGCTTTGTTTAACTACCTCTACAGTTTGCTACAAAAAGAGTGAGGCTTACTAAATAAATCTGCATAAACTATTCATTGGGAATAAAAAGATAAAATATAACTATTTATGAAAAATCATCTATGGACCAGATATTATAATAAAAAATATAGCTGTCATCAGACATTTGAAAAGTTAGTGTTGACATTTTTCTCTATTATTTCCTCCCCTTATGCACACTTACACATACACACACAGATACATGTTCCTGAGAAGAAATTACTGTTACCTTTTTATAGGAAACTGAGGCAATAAGGCACTAAAGTAGCTTGTACATAGTTGCTGCTACTGCTAAGTCGCTTCAGTTGTGTCCGACTCTGTGCAACCCCGTAGATGGCAGCCCAAGCTCCACTGTCCCTGGGATTCTCCAGGCAAGAATACTGGAGTGGGTTACCATTTCTTTCTCCAATGCATAAAAGTGAAAAGTGAAAACGAAGTGGCTCAGTCATGTCCGACTGTTAGTGACCCCATGGACTGCAGCCTACCAGGCTTCTCCATCCATTGGATTTTCCAGGCAAGAGTACTAGAGTGGGGTGCCATTGACTTCTCCTGTACATAGTTACTTAACTATTAACGCTGATATTTAGATGCAAATTTCTATTATTTTCACTGTAAGATGATGTTCCTGCCACTGCACCATGTTTGTCTTACACAATAATGCAAATAACAAATAGCATTATGCAGATATATGAGAGAAAGAGAAATATTTAACCGAGGATGTTCAAGAAGGCTTCCCATATACCATGTGGGATGTCAAAAATGACTTCAGCAATGGATATAATTGGATCATAATCAAGGATAGTCTTCTTTTTAAATCTTTGAAATGTTAGAATTTCATCAATATACATTTAGATAGAGAAAGTTTATCTAAATGTTTGAGAAGTCCATGCAGCATCTATGAAATCTGATAAGTAGATCCAGCCTGATAATCATCATTCTTGAGTGCATGCCTGCTGTCACTTCAGTCATGTCACTCTGTGTGATCCTATGGATTGTAGACATTCAGGATCTTCTCTCCATAGGATTCTCCAGGCAAGAATACTGGAGTGGATTGCCATGCCCTCCTTCAGGGGAATCTTCCTGATCCAGGAATTGAACCCAGATCTGCTATATCTCCTGCATTGACAAGCAGGTTTTTCACCACTAGCACCACCTGGGAATCCCTGATAATCACCATAGATCTCTGTAATTTCACTTAGTAACTGTAAATTTCTAAAACATATAGGCTGATTTGTTTCAATTACTGTTAGACTAAGTAGTGAATCGTTATAACACTGTAGAGACTGCAGACTCAATATAAATATATACACACACATATGTATATGTATACAAGATATATATGTGTGTGTGTGTGTATCTGTGTATGCATATATATGTATACATATGTATACTATATATATATATATACGTGTACTCATATATGCTTCATCATTCACTATCAATTTCTAATTATTGAATATCCATTTTAGGTCTACATAAAATGCTAGAAGTGGTCTCTATTGCCATATACTATATAAAATGTTCATGTCCCTTTTCTTATATATGTACTGTGTATGTGTTGATAATAGAGATATTTGAAAAAAAATTATATTGCATTAATCGAAATACAATGTCCAGGATAAAGTCTGCATTTGCTCAACTCTATGAGTTGATTGGCACAAGTGTGGTTGGCACATTTAGATTATCTTATTTAATTCTAGATGATAAAGTTCATGAGTCATATTGACAAACATTGGTACATAGAGAGGATTTTCTTAGTTTTGGATAGACATAAAACTTTGTTATATGAGTGGTTTAACAAATTTGGTACTTTATATTTTGAGAACATGAGAATCAGGGACAAAACATAGCACTCTTCAAACTTTGAAAGGGTTTCATATAGCAGTAGTAAAACATGGAATTTCCTGGGGCCCAGCAAGGACTGGAAGGATACGGGTCACAAAGTCAGACACAAATGAAGCTACAAAGGGTGCAGGAAAGTTTATTAAAACAAAAGGGTAGAAGTTATAGTAAAGAGAGAGGATTATTGGAGTAGGTCATCAGAGACAGGAATTCTGGGAAAACAAAGTGAGAGGGGGATGCTTTCATCAGTTAGAGAGATGAAAAAAATGTTACAGTGGTAAAAAATTCAAGTTTATCCTTCTTAATTTTTTGAGAAAAAAAAGATATGCTGACCTTGGCAGGCAGAATTTCTTGTTATCAGAGGTATTCACACTATGAAATGACATGCTGGCGGAATTCAACCCTTCAGTGGAGGATGGAGTTAGATAATCCACAATATCTTCAGACACTGCATCCATAATTATATGAAAAAATCCACTCACTACCAGTTTCATTATTTCCATGATAACACTTCCAATCATGCTCAACACTGATTCAAACTTCAAGGCTTTTGCAACCAGAATCTACACCTTTTTCAAAATTCAAGGGTTTTCTCCTCCCCTCTCCCCTTGGCTAACATAACTTTCTGTTTTGAAAAGCAGGAAAAAGCCCAAAGGTATCATACATATCAAAGAGCTTTTGAAATCTAACATTTTGATGAGTTAAAAAGTAAAGCAGTAAGAAATAAGTATGGATTAAATGTCTCCTAAAAAAATGGGTGGTAAAAATTGATAGAACAGCACCTGGCAAACCATACTGCAGACTTTGCCAGGCCCAAATGTTTGAAATATTCTTTGTAACACTTGACAAAGTCAACCCCGCTGAGTGTCTCAAAAGATATTGCCACTACAGGTTGGCAAAGCAACCCATAAATACACAGTCCAAGTTTTCAAACAGTTTCTTCAATCCAGAAACAAAATATAGTCCAATTCCTTTTAAGTGAAAGAAGATTTCCTGGGCTATTTCCAATTGGGGGAAATAAATTTGGAAGAACACAGCTTTTGAAAATAGCATTGCTGATATAATCATTGCCCTTTCAATCAATGACAAACTCATACTTCAGTTTTATATAGTACATTGTGTATTTTTTTTTTTAGTCCAAAGGGAATGTTTTGCTTCACATATATATATAGCTCCTTCTAAAATCATATCATTACTGTTATGGCTACTACGTCACTCCTTCACTCACTTTCTTTTCTTTGTCTTCTTTCTTGCATTTTTTATGTTCTCCTCTTCCCATCCACTGACCCCTGTCCTATATTCTATATTGTACCCATTATTCCCATTTATCCTTTTCATTTGCTGTTGCTTTAACTACAAGCATGGCAGTAGGTTCTTTAGCAGCCATACTGTGCTCCAAAGTGAACTTTAATTATGAAAGTCAAGCATTAAGAATAACGGAAAAAAGGATTCCTGGTCATTACTGACTATGGAGCCACCATATCAGTTGTAGACTCAATGGTACAAATCTTTTTATTTGTGAGAAACGTAACATTTCTTTGTTTAAAGTACTGTTGAGTTTCTAGTTGAATATAGCCAAACTGTATTCT
This sequence comes from Madoqua kirkii, assembly GCA_006408675.1. NCBI lineage: Eukaryota > Metazoa > Chordata > Mammalia > Artiodactyla > Bovidae > Madoqua > Madoqua kirkii. The sequence goes on from SJYC01069997.1 coordinate 7,069, forward strand.
AATTGTTTTATCAATAGAATCAGAGAATAAGCTAGAATAAACCCGAAGTATACAATTCAACTCAAGTGAATCTTGCTCTGGGAAACATTCATTGTTCTCAGAAAACAAGTGACATTTCTCTTTCTCTGCTTTCTCATATCACACTTGCAACAACATTTATAGAAATATTATGATTACTGGATTACCTATCTCTCTCTCACTCATTTACTGTAGAGGACTGGTATACCTAGAGAACTGAAAAAAGTGACAGAGAGCCTGCAATACAGGGGTAATAAATATACTCTAAATTAGTTTATTATTGAAAAGGTCCAAGAAAGACTTCTGTGGTGGCTCATCAGTAAAAGAATCTCCCTGCAATGCAGGAGACATGGGTTCCATAGACATGGGTTCCATCCCAAGGCTGGGAAGATCCCCTGGAGAAGAAAATGGCCACTCATTTCCCAGTATTCTTGCCTGGGAAATCCCATAGACAGAAGAACCTGGTGGGCTACAGTCCAGGGGATCACAAAATAGTCAGACACCACCTAGTGACTAATCCACCACCAAACTACCACCATCACTGAGAAGGCAGGTAAGCCAATGGTCCTATAACAGGAAAATGTGGTAGTCAATGTGGCTTACTCACAATGCTGGCAAGAGAGTTCCAGCAAAGAAAACAAGGGCCTGGGAGGGAGAAGTAGAATATCAAGGAGGCTAACAAGTCAGTTCTTAGGCAAAGGAGAAAGGCTGAGTCTCAGGCATGGGAAATGACATATGAAAGGACACCTGGTTACAGAACCACTGCAGCAGGACATTGATGCCAATCAGAGTAGAAGAGTGTACAGAACTGATGCAGCTTTAGTTAGGGATTCTTAAAGACCTCCAAGGGTTAATATGTTGTAATTTGGTTGGCATGAAAGAGAGCACTGAAGATAAGAAAGACCAAAACATTTTCATAGCAGTTTGGTATTTGCCTCCTGTAATTCTACTCTGCTTATAGCAATGATAGATGAATTGATAGCAAAAGACTCCTTCCTAATCTATACAAAATTCCATATATCCCATTGCATCAAATATTTCCAATTAAGATAAATGTATGCTGCAAATATTTTTCAATTCCCACTCCTGTCTGTATGCATATCAGTCCTCACTAATCAGGAAGCACATTTTTACCACTATGAAAGAATTTCACCCCAAAGTCCTTTCAAATCAGTACTCTAGAAAAATGCCACACTATTTCAGGACAGAAATTCAGTATGCAATGTTTTTTCCATTCCTGTGCCATATATTAAAAGTCACCAAATTTTCATGTCCATTAGATCCTTTCCTTAACTTAAGAGATGCAGAGCCAACTGTTTATGCACACAGAATTAATGCCTGAAACCAAATTCAGTCTTCTTCCTCTCACTGAAACATTCCTCCAACATTTTTTCTCTTGTTACCACTAAATGGTACCATGTTCTTTCTTGCTCTTCAGTGAAAATTTTCAACTTTAACTTTGTCTCATCTTTCCCTTCTTCCCTGTCTATAATCAATTGCAAAATTGTGTTAGTTACATTCTCTAAATATATGTTTAGTCTTTTCCCTACTCTCTACTACTACCTTAAATTAAGGGTTGTATGATTTTGTTTTTGTTGCTGTTGTTGTTGTTGTTGTTGTTTCTGTTCAGTGACTGAATAGTATCTGACTCTTTGCATCCTCATGAACTGCAGCCTGCCAGGCCCCTCTGTCCTTCACAAGTTTCTATGATTGTTTGCCTAGATTACTAAAGCAGATCAAAGTTTGTTATTTCCAATTCATCCTCCATGTTGAAGCCATAGTGATGTTTATAAAATAAACTCTGATTTTTGTTCTAAACTATTTTTCCACTGACTTTAGAATACAGTCCAGCTTCATGAAAATGTTTACAAGTATCTTCTTATCCTCTTACCTGTCTACATTTCCTGTCTTCTTCCCAATTCATTCAACAGTATGTTGCAGAGACTTTCAATATTTTGTGCATTCTATTTCTTCTACCTATTAACTCTTCTTCATATTTTGATGCATAGTTGATGTTATAGAACATTTTGCCATCTATACATTGCTCATTAATTTATCAGCAACATATATTCAGCTTATATTATATGCCTGGGCATTGTTCTTTTTGTACAAGAGTAAGAATATCACTGTTTCTACATACAAACCCTTATTATTTACTGAAAAGGCATTTAGCAATCAATAATTGTAGAGCTATTTATAGCAACTACTGATCAAATATATGTTAAACATTACTTTTAATCTACTAATTAAAATTCTTTTATCTACTAATCTTGGAGAAGATAATCCTTGATAGAATAAAAAGCAAAAACATATACTTAACTAGATTCCCATAAGTATATAATAAACCCAATGTCAGTTGGCACCCCCTTACATGAAGAAAGGATATAAATGGATTCTGTCTATCTGTGTCCTTATAACAGATTCTTGATCTTGGTATTTAGAGCTCAATGGATGTGTTGAAACTACTTTTTTTCTGTTTTTCTTCCAGAATGGGACATTGGTGATAAAAAATGAAACATTATCACCCTCCTCTCTTTGGGGATGAAAATTCAAGAAACTTTTCAGTGTTCTTTAGGTGATCTTGTCTCATGTTCATTCCCAGAAGAAGAACTTAAAGAAGAATCCACAGGGAGGGAACAGAGTCCAAGCTGTTAACCTGGTCACTACAGAAGTGCTCAGAATCCATAAAAATATTGTGCAGGAATATAGACTCAAAATGTTAAGACTCTCTGTTTCCAGCTCTGGAGTCAGTAAAAGCTGAGCTTTGCAGAATATGAATAGAAAACTCTACCTAAATTATGGACTAAAAGAAAGCAGAACTTAAGGGACACAGCACTCTGTGCATGACCCATATTTAACAGAGATACCAAGTGACACAACCAAATTCATGCTGCAAGACTTTTTTTTTACATTCCACTGTCTCCCCTTTCAAGCTTGACCTTTGGAATCACTCCTTTGGACTAACTAATCCTTGAGGGACTTGGTTATTTTGAAAGAGAGATTTCAAGAGAAACATAGGAAGCTCCCTACTAAACAAAACACGTGAGAGAATAATTGTGATATAATGTTTTCTTGTATTTCAATCAGTGAAATATTTTACATAAATTGCAGCATGATAATTCTTTTATCTACTAATCTTGGAGAAGATAATCCTTGATAGAATAAAAAGCAAAAACATATACTTAACTAGATTCCCATAAGTATATAATAAACCCAATGTCAGTTGGCACCCCCTTACATGAAGAAAGGATATAAATGGATTCTGTCTATCTGTGTCCTTATAACAGATTCTTGATCTTGGTATTTAGAGCTCAATGGATGTGTTGAAACTACTTTTTTTCTGTTTTTCTTCCAGAATGGGACATTGGTGATAAAAAATGAAACATTATCACCCTCCTCTCTTTGGGGATGAAAATTCAAGAAACTTTTCAGTGTTCTTTAGGTGATCTTGTCTCATGTTCATTCCCAGAAGAAGAACTTAAAGAAGAATCCACAGGGAGGGAACAGAGTCCAAGCTGTTAACCTGGTCACTACAGAAGTGCTCAGAATCCATAAAAATATTGTGCAGGAATATAGACTCAAAATGTTAAGACTCTCTGTTTCCAGCTCTGGAGTCAGTAAAAGCTGAGCTTTGCAGAATATGAATAGAAAACTCTACCTAAATTATGGACTAAAAGAAAGCAGAACTTAAGGGACACAGCACTCTGTGCATGACCCATATTTAACAGAGATACCAAGTGACACAACCAAATTCATGCTGCAAGACTTTTTTTTTACATTCCACTGTCTCCCCTTTCAAGCTTGACCTTTGGAATCACTCCTTTGGACTAACTAATCCTTGAGGGACTTGGTTATTTTGAAAGAGAGATTTCAAGAGAAACATAGGAAGCTCCCTACTAAACAAAACACGTGAGAGAATAATTGTGATATAATGTTTTCTTGTATTTCAAATCAGTGAAATATTTTACATAAATTGCAGCATGAATTATGAAAATTTATATAAAAATAAAGCTACAAACAGCCACTGCTGCTGCTGCTACTGTTGCTAAGTCACTTCAGTCGTGTCCAACTCTGTGTGACCGCATAGACAGCAGCCCACCAGGCTCCCCCATCCCTGGGATTCTCCAGGCAAGAATACTGGAGTGGGTTGTCATTTCCTTCTCCAATGCATGAAAGTGAAAAGTGAAAGTGAAGTCGCTCAGTCGTGTCCAACCTTCAGCGACCCCATGGACTACAATCTTCCATGCTCCTCCATCCATGGGATTTTCCAGGCAAGAGTTCTGTAGTAGGGTGCCATTGCCTTCTCTCAACTACTGAATATCAATTTTTGTCTAGAAAGTGAGGAGCCAGAGATTTGCTTGAGCAAGGGATTGTTGTGATTAGACCTGCATGTAAGGTACATAATTCTGTGCATTTAGGATGGAATTGCAAAGAATAAATCATGGGAACACCCAGCATAAATATGGGAGGTTTATCTCTGCAGTGACAAAATAAGATGGTTTGTGTCATTTACTGTATTGCCCTATTAGGAAAATCACCTCTTCTCTCTGTAAATCTAATATACATCTAATATATAAGGAAGTGATAAAAAATTGGACAAACAAAAAGAATAAACAAGTGATAAAGAAAGAACAAAACCAAAACACATCTTGTATGACTTAAGTATGGAAATCATGCTAGAGTTTATCCCTCTACCTCCCTCTATTCTCATTCAATCTGAAAAAGAATAGCTATGAAGAAGTTTATCCAGAGGTAAATAAAGAGTATAAATTTAAAGACTGATAAAGTTCAACAAAATCCCCAAGATTATTTTCAAATTGAGAGAGACTCAGGATAAAATTGACAGATCTGAAAGCTGAACAGAAATCTTTTGCTTCTCCACAAAACACTTTTGCAAGTGATATTTCGGAAAAAGCAGAGTGAACCTTTGTAGATGATGCTCAGAGAAAGTGCTGACCTTTTGCTTTCTCAGGGGCCAGGCTCCATAAACTGTAATTGGGCAGATCTGGAACAGCTCTCAATCTTTCTCCTGCAGCTACAGGGCTACTCTGTTGACACTGATGATCAGGACACTAGTAGAGGGCAGCAAGAGGCAGTTCTCCACACCTCTCCTGAGACAAAGCATAACAGGCCTTCCTGGGCACAAGGAAGAAAATCCAGCTCATTAAAGAAAGAAAGTTTTCACTGACATATGCCCTCCTCCTCGCACATTTCCCCTCTTGTCTTCATTTCTAAGCCTGACCCCCTTATCTCACCTTTGCCCAGAGGGTCAACAAAACTTCATGGTTGACACTGATTTTCTAACAGCAGCAATTTTAACCCAGTAAAAAGTATCCCCAAAGCACAAAAGGTATCAAATTAAAGTGCTCTCCAATAACTTGATACTGTGACTAATTCACAAAGGTATAAAGTGAGGGAGGTGTTGTTTAGTTCTTGGATTTTGCAGTCAAGTGAGTGTTCACCTGTCTTTGTCTCACCTCTTAGTTGTTGTGAACAATCTTTTTTTAATGGGATGTTTCTGTATCTGAGATCCACATCTATGCATTTCTTCTATAGGCTAGTATTTGTCTTCTTAGTTTTGCTGCTATGATTATCCTTCTAGATGATGCAATAAGTTCAATTGCACTCAAGTATACACCTCCCTGCCTTATCTTTAACTTAATTTATTGTGGAAAGTTTCAAACCTAATCAAAATTTCAGAGAATATTATAATTTATAACCATAAATATTTCATCAATGCTCAACTTTCATCAGCTTTTATCCAGTCCTTTCATATCTATACTGCTCTGTCTTTTCCTTCATTCTAAAGCAAAACTCAAGTATTATATCTTTTCTTCTGTAGATATTTTAACAGGGGATATTGAAAAGATGATAAATCTTTAAAAAAGAAACAAATTGTCGTACATCTAGGTTACCTAAAGGATTAATAAGTGCTTGTTATGATCATATATATCAAGTATCTCAATAAATGCTTAAAGGTGTATTTGTTTAGTACAAATTCAAGGTCTATTCACTATAATATGTCTTTAGTTCTCTTCCAGTTTATAAATTGTATCTTCATTTTTTTTTTCTTGAACATTACAAAACTGAATCTTTGGCCTATAGAGTTTCCCACAGTCTCAGTTTTGGTAATCATACTTTTCATATCTTTTTCATAACATTGCTTCATATTTTCTGTTTCCTTCATTTTCTAAAAATTGATCAAGTTTTAATCATATTTAGATTTGATTTGCTTGAAAAATTTTTTTGTTTAGGTGGTATTGTGTATTTCTATGAGGAAGTATACAAATACTTGTGTTTCTTTTTGAAACTATGTTTTTTTCACAATTATTAAATTTGTCTACAATTTACATTATTTAAATTGTGTCAATTTATGCTAAAATTTATTACTATACATAACAGCTTATTTTACACATGAATTATACTGCTAAACCTCTCTGGCAACAATCAAAGAGATGTAAATGATGGTGAATGGACAGGCAGAACTGATAAGACAGAAATAGAACAGGTATCTTTTTTAAAAATACAAATTATTTATTTTAATTAGGGGCTAATTACTTTACAATATTGTATTGGTTTTGCCATACGTTAACATGAATCCACCACGGGTGTATACGTGTTCCCCATTCGGAAGCCCCCTCCCACCTCCTTCCCCATACCATCCTTCTGGGTCATCTCAGTGCACCAGCCCCGAGCATTCTGTATCATGCATTGAACCTGGATTGGTGATTCATTTTACATATGATATTATACATGTTTCAATGCCATTCTCTCAAATAATCCCACAGAGTCCATAAACTGTTCCATATATCTGTGTCATTTTTGGTGTCTCGCATACAGGTTTATCATTACCATCTTTCTAAATTCCATATGTACATGTTAGTATACTGTGTTGGAACATGTATCTTGAAGAAACTGATGTTTCATATTCTAACCCTTTGAAAATAATTATGAAAAAATAGATGGTACTGGTAACTCTGAGGTCAGCATTGAAAGTATCTGCATAGACCATACTCATCAATCTAACCATAGTTCAGTTTACACTTCAATTATGTCCCAAAGGAAAACAGGTAAATAATGGAGATAAATGATGTACAGTGTCCAATAATGCATACTTTGGAATACCTGGAAAAATACACACATGTACATGCACATGTATAAATTAATGTGTGCTTTTAATTAAAATATACATGAACAAAAGTACACAAATTGTATCAGAGCTTGATGAATTTTCTCTGAATTTGAAGATGTCACACAACCAGCTCATTGAACCTGGATTGGTGATTCATTTTACATATGATATTATACATGTTTCAATGCCATTCTCTCAAATAATCCCACAGAGTCCATAAACTGTTCCATATATCTGTGTCATTTTTGGTGTCTCGCATACAGGTTTATCATTACCATCTTTCTAAATTCCATATGTACATGTTAGTATACTGTGTTGGAACATGTATCTTGAAGAAACTGATGTTTCATATTCTAACCCTTTGAAAATAATTATGAAAAAATAGATGGTACTGGTAACTCTGAGGTCAGCATTGAAAGTATCTGCATAGACCATACTCATCAATCTAACCATAGTTCAGTTTACACTTCAATTATGTCCCAAAGGAAAACAGGTAAATAATGGAGATAAATGATGTACAGTGTCCAATAATGCATACTTTGGAATACCTGGAAAAATACACACATGTACATGCACATGTATAAATTAATGTGTGCTTTTAATTAAAATATACATGAACAAAAGTACACAAATTGTATCAGAGCTTGATGAATTTTCTCTGAATTTGAAGATGTCACACAACCAGCACTTAAATTAAAAAAAAGGAAAAAAAGAAAACCACAATACCAATATCTTCCTAGGTGACTCCTCTTGTCCCTTGATAATCACCATTCTCCTTTCAAGGTTGAACACTATTTGCATTTCTAATATCTACATTGTTTTACTTGTTTTGGAAAGTTATATAATCTAAAAGCAATGCTATATGCTTTTTGTGTCTGCTCAACATTTTGATTGTGAAAATAATCTACAATGTTACATGTAGCTGTGTAGGATTGCTATGTGTACAATGTTCTGTTGTGTAATTATAGCAAATTTATGCATTCTACCATTTGTGGATAATTGTGAATTGTTGTCTTTATTATTATTTTTTCTTATTACAAATAGTACTGCAGCAAAC
>SJYC01069998.1:0-18950 GCA_006408675.1 Madoqua kirkii
TCAGTCAAATAAAACACTTTTTCATCATTGTGGGTGTATTAAGTATTGAATATATAAGAAAATATAGGTAAGTGTTGACACAAAATGAAGAAAAGTTTTAGTATTTAGAATTCAATAACCCCAATCTCTGTCTCTAATGATTCTTAAATGATTAAATATCCTGAATTTTAAGTGAGATCCTATTCCTTTCTTAATTTTTATGAGGCTATCAGTTGTTAACTAAAAAAAAATGCGTAATCCAAGAGTTGTGAGTTAAGTTTTAATTGGGGCAAAATGAGGATTGCAGCCTTCAGTTATTTCTGAGAGACTGCTCCCAAGAGTTATTGGGGGAAGATCAATATATAAGATTTTAGTGAAGGAGGAGTTCAATGAAATCAAACATTTACTTTGTAAAAGGTTTTCTGCTAGTCATGAGGCTCTGATGTCACCATGAAAGGAATTAGTGCTTTCCTAAATATTAGGAGATGCAAGGATTGGGATCATGAATTCAGCTCCTGAAAATAGCTAACTATTTAAAGACCTGTCCCACCAGATTCCCTTTATCACAGACTGCCTCACTCCACTCTGAACTCCCTCAGGGCATGTTGAAGGTCGATAGCAACAGCAGCACAGAGTTCAATCTCCACAAAGGCAGATGGCAAATGCTCTTGTTGTTCAGTTGCTGGCAGTCCTCTTGCCAAGTGAGAATTTGCAGTTGACACTGTTATCTATCTATCTATCTCATCATGGCTTTTGAAGTCACTCAGTTGCATCTGTTTCTTTGAGACTCCATGGACTGTAGCCTGCCAGGGTCCTCTGTCTATGAAATTCTTTAGGCAAAAATACTGGAATGGATTGCCATTTCCTTCTCCAAGTGATCTTCCCGACCCAGGGTTTCAACTTGGGTCTCCCACATTACAGGTAGATTCTTTACTGTCTGAGCCACACAGTGGTAGATGCAGGCAAGGCAAACAAGATGATTAATGAGGATTCTCACATCCTACTGTATATTCCATTGCACCCTGGGGTCTGAATTTGTACCCATCATTGGATGCTAGTGATTTCACGAAGATCACTTGTGATTTTTTTAGCCACCTACATGTCTAAGGCCTGATTTTGTTCTTCATGCTCCTTGGTCCCTGGCGTTTATTCTTTCAATCATCTTCCATTTCTACAAACTTGCTTCTTGGCTCTACTTGTAGCAAAGCATTTTGATATGTTTATATCCTCCTCCTTTCCTTTATCTCCCTCTCTTCTCTCTGTGTCTTCTGTATATGGTTTAGTTCACAAAATCTGAGTCCTGAATCTTCCACTTTTATGAGAAATCATAAAGTCTTAATTCTAAATTTTTATGTTATGAATGTATTATTTTGTAAATGCAATCAAAGTCAAGGAGGAGAAATGACTTTTTGGAAGTGAAAGAAGAGTAATTTTCAACTAGATATGTACCATTCAACCTCATGATTTCAACCACTGTGTTTATAATCAGTAACTCCCCAAGTGTCTCATCTTTTCCAGATTTCCTTTCCAACCATATCCATGGAACTTTCATGTTAGATGTAACAGTCTCAAAATTTTGATTAATGTAAGCATGCTGTCTTCATAATTCTCCATCTGTCTCAAACCATTGAAATGTTCCTTTCTTTCTTTATTCCCCAGATTCACTCACTGAATCTTTGCAATAATTAATTTGTAAGGTCTCTCGTATTTTACTTTATCTTTTATTAATTAATTTATTTTAATTAGAGGCTAATAATTTTACAATATTGTGGTGATTTTTGCCATACATCAACATGAATCAGCCATTAGTGTTTATGTGTCCCATCATCTTGAAACCCCACCCCTCACCTTCTTCCCTACCTCATCCCTCTGAATTGTCCCAGAGCACCAGCTTTGGATGCCCTGCTTCATGCATCAAATTTGCCTTAGTCATCTATTTTACGTATGGTAATATACATGTTTCAATGTCATTCTCTCAAGTCACCCCACCCTCATCTTCTCCCATAGTGCAAAAGTCTGTTCTTTACATCTGTGTCTCTTGCTGTCTCACATATAGGGTCATCATTACCATCTTTCTAAATTCCACATATATGCATTATGTAAGGTCTCTTGTAGCTGTACTTTGTTCAGTGCCAGAATACTAATTTCAGCCCTTTTATCTTTGTATCTAGATAAATTTTGTCAAAGAAGTTTATTGAAAACTGAAAACCTATGCTATAATTCTAGATGATATTAACTTTAACATAGTCACAGATCCTACACTCTAAGAAGCTTGTAGTCTAATAAACTCTGTTAGACATTTGACTCCTTTTTACACCTACCTACTTTTAATATGTTTTGTCTACTACTTCCTTGTTTATTTGACTAATGCACTACGTGAACCTTGTTCCTTGTATGCTTTAAACATCTTCAGTATTTACCTATTTCAGAGACATGGACTGTCATTTAAGTTTTGAAGTCTTCTTCTCCAATATATTTGGGGCTTCCAGGTGGCACTAGTGGTAAATAACCCACATGCCAGTGCAGGTTCTGTTTTCTTGGTCAGGAAGATCCTCTAGAGGAGAGCATGGCAGTCCATTCCACTATTCTTTCCTGGACAACTCCATGGACAGAGAAACTTGGTGTGCGACAGTTCATAGGGCCACAAAGAGTTGAACATGACTGAGGTGACATAGCACACATGCCCTCTAATATATCTAGCTTTACCCATATATATATATATATATATATATGTTATTTTCTCTTTTCATTTGCATAAAATCTGAAGTCAGACTTTTTTACTCCTGTTCCTCAAAGATCCTCACCTGCACTTTGTTCTCTGCAGTCTTTGCTGACTATTTCTACATCACTATTTTGAATCTAAGACTCTTGCCTCTTCCATGGACACCTCCCATTCTACTCTATATAACCTTAATAGTCTTCTTACCAGTAATTTTTTCTTGTTCATCCTCCACACACTACCCAACACTGAGTCTTCTCTTTTATTTATTTATATATTTATTTCACTAAACAAGTCACCATTTAAAAATCTATGCATTTCAATTGCTTATCATCTTTCTGATGTTTCTCTCCATAAACAAGAAGAATAGGATGTGAGCTTAAGGAAGGTAAGAAGTTTTGCTCACTGCTAATCACCAGAGCATGAAATAGTTGTTATCACATACTTCAGTTCAGTTCAGTCGCTCACTAGTGTCCGACTCTTTGCAACCCTGTGAACTGCAGTATGCCAGACCTCCCTGTCCATCACCAACTCCTGGAGCATGCTCAAACTCATGTCCATTGAGTCAGTGATACCATCCAACCATCTCATTCTCTGTTGTCCCCTTCTCCTCCTGCCTTCAATCTTTCCCACCATCAGGGTCTTTTCCAAAAAGTTTCTCATCAGGCCACCAGAGTATTGGAGCTTCAGCTTCAGCATCAGTCCTTCCAATTCAGGACTGATTTCCTTTAGGACTGACTGGTTGAATATCCTTGCAGTCCAAGAAACTCTCAAGAGTCTTCTTCAACACCGTAGTTCAAAAACATCAATTCTTCACTGCTCAGCTTTCTTTATGATCCAGTTTTCACATGAGTACATGACTACTGGAAAAGTCATAGCTTTGACTGTATGGAACTTGTTGGTAAAGCTTTGTCTCTACTTTTTAATATGTTGTCTAGGTTGGTCATAGCTATTCTTCTAAAGAACAAATGTCTCTTAATTTTATGACTGCAGTCACCATCTGCAGTGATTTTGGAGGCCAAAAAAATAAAGTCTGTCACTATTTTCATATCTATTTGCCATGAAGTGATGGGACCAGATGCCATGAGCTTAATTTTTTGAATGTTGAGTTTTAAGCCATCTTTTTTATTCTCTTCTTTCACTTTCATCAAAAGGCTCTTTAGTTCCTCTTTGCTTTCTGCCATAATGTTGGTGTCATCTACATATCTGAGGTTATTGATATTTCTCCTGGAAATTTTGATTCTAGCTTGTACTTCTTCCATGGGGTCATTTCACATGAGGTACTCTGCATATAAGTTAAATAAGCAGGGTGACAATATACAGCCTTGATCTGCTTCTTTCCCAGTTTGGGACCAGTCTGTTACTCCATGTACAGTTCTAAATGTTGCTTCTTGACCTGCATACAGATTTCTAAGGAGGCAGGTCAGGTGATATGGTATTCCCATCTCTTAAAGAATTTACCACAGTTCATTGTGATACACATAGTCAAGGCACTGGCATAGTCAATAAGGCACAAGTAGATGTTTTTCTGGAACTCTCCTGCTTTTTCTATGATCCAACAGATATCGGCAATTTGATCTGTGGTTCCTTTTCTAAATCTAGGTTGAACATCTGGAAGTTCATGTTTCATGTACTGTTGATGTCTCACTTAGATAATTTTGAGCATTACTTTACTAGTGTATGAGATGAGTGCAATTGTGCAGTAGTTTGAACATTTTTTGGCATTGCCTTTCTTTGGGATTGGAATGAAAACTGACTTTTTCCAGTCCTGTGGCCACTGCTGTTTTCCAGATTTGCTGGCATGTTGACTGTAGCATTTTCACAGCATCTTCTTTTAGTATTTGATGTAGCTCAGCTGAAATTCCATCATTTCCAATAGCTTTGTCCATAGTGATGTTTCCTAAGGCCCACTCGACTTTGTACTCCAGGATGTCTGGTTCTAGGTGAGTGATCATCCTTTGTAGTTATCTGGATCATCAAGATCTTTTTTGTGTAGTTTTTCTGTGCGTTTTTGCCATTTCTTCTTAATATCTTCTACTTCTGTTAGGCCTATACCATTTCAGTCAAATAGCTGAGAAAAGAAGAGACGCTAAAGAAGAAAAGGAAAGATATACCCATCGGAATTCAGAGTTCCAAGCAATAGCAAGGAGAGATAAGAAAGACTTTTTTATCAATGCAAAGAAATAGAAGAAAATATAGAATGGCAAAGACTAGAGATCTCCTCAAGAAAATTAGAGATAGCAAGGGAACATTTCATGCAAAAATGGGCACAATAAAGGACAGGTTAGGAATGAAATTACTTTAAATTATTGGGTTTTCTTAGATTAGAAGTTCTTAGTTATTTTTTTTTTCCTTATTGACCTCTTGAGGAGAATTTTTATTATATATTTTTTCTGTTTGTCTGTTTCACTAGTAATACTTTAATGCCACAAATATACTGTTTCTGTTTGTGCACTGTGGCCCTTAGAGGATAATAGCTGTTGCAAGATTTAAGAATTTTCCTATCCTCCTTTCCCCTTCAAAACAACTTTCTCTTCTTAGAGACAACATCTCATTTTGTTGAAAGTGTATGCTCCAGATAGTACAATAAATGTACATTTTAAAGTGAAAGCAAACATAAATTAAGTCCTATGGCTAAAAATATCCTATGCTGCAGATAAATGGTTCTCATACCTTGAGTGTTTCACCTGGAATGTTTGCTAAAGCACGGTTTGCTGGGCTCAGCTTCCATAGTTTGCGATTCAGTGGGTCTTCACTGGGACTAAGAACTTGGATTTCTCAATTTCCCAAGAAATGCTGATTATAGTTAAGAGATCATATTCTGAAAATCAATTATGTAGTTAATTGTTGTCAAGGAAAACTCTGTTACTAAGTTTACGTTTGAAATTCTCTGCTGTTATAATAACTAAAATTTCTTTGAGGTTTTAAGTAGGTTACTAATGTGTTCATGTGTGTGCCAAGTTGCTTCAGTCATGTCTGACTCTTTGCAACTCTATGGAACTCAGGCTCCTCTGTCCATGGGATTTTCCAGGCAAGAATACTAGAGTGGATTGCCATGCCCTCCTCCAGGGAATCTTCCATACCCAGAAATCAAACCTGGGTCTCATGTTTCCTGCATTGGCAGGCAGTTTCTTTATCACTAGCACTAAGAATCATAGATAAATCTTTTTCTTCAAGACACTTGAATATCATACCAGTGATTACACAGTGGTGATGGCAGATCAGAAGCCAGAATGGAGTTTGTTGCCTAATGACTTACTTCATATGTAAGAGAATCTTGTGTTGGTATTTCAGGCCCAAAGGATCATTCTGAAGACCTTCTACTTTTAAGGGTTTTGTACATTCAATACTTTGCTTCTCTGTACCTCCTTAAATTAACTAATTACTATTTTTCAAAGATTTAGAGGAGTCTGTGTAAAGACATGCAAAATTTCTTGGTTTCTTCTAAGTGGCTTGGATCCTAAGAATGCAAACAGATGACTACAGATCACAAGTGGTGTGATCTGCCTTGATGAAACTGCAAAGAACCTTGAGAAGAATAAGAATTCTAAGATAAAAGATGCATTGAAACACATCTGTTAGTTGGAGAATGAGAGCATGGTATAAATATGGTTCTTCTTTTTAGGATAGTACCCCAAAGAAAGGTGGATTCTAGAAGTTATAAGAGAATTATTTCCAGTCCAAGGACATCTCCAAAGAATAGAATAAAAGTAAACTCCTATCTGATACTTAAGAAGTGCCTAACAACTCAGTTCATCTCAAATTGTACTTTTGTATCTAAACAAGCCCAGCTACAAATTGCCTTTATTAGGCTGAGGGGTATTTAGCCCAAACTAGAGTGCACGTTCTTTTACTTGAATGAACACCTTTAGGAAGCAAGACAAAGTGCAATTAAAAAATAGAGCTTCAAAGTCTAAATTTATTTGGTCAGTTCTCTATCTTCAGGATCATGTAATTGATCTACTGCACACAGATGAACTCTGATGCACCACCACTTACTGTCTAGATGATCTGTATTTGCCTGCACAGCACTCCACATGGCTTCTTGTATAACAAGAGTCAGGAAATGAGAGAGGCTGTGGCAAAGCCCTGCATAAAGCGAGACAGGGCTTTTTGTTTCTCATACCTCACTGTCTTCTCAGATTTTCCTCTCTCTGCCTTTCATTTTTATGTTTGCCAAAGAAAAGAATTAATAGAGTGGAAGTTTTAGATGTGAGGCAATCTTCAGTGGTGTTGACGCTTTTTTGCAACCAACTCTCAGCTGAGTGGCAGGTCTCTGGGAGTCTGTCTAAATGCCAAGTTGCTCTCGGTGGAAGGTTTTTCTGAGAGGGTAGTTATTATTTGCCAACTGCTTGAAAGCAGACATTTTGCATGTCTTTACTTTAGAAATATTTTTCATCTATTTATTCTCCTGTTTGGACTGAAGAGTGATTTTAAATAACCAGAAAAATAAGTCATTCTCTGAACTTATACAGCAAGTGTCATTCATTATATGCTCTGATCTTCAGCTTGTTTTCAGCCTCTCTCTTCTTTGGGCCTGTAGAAGAGCTTCGAGGAGAATGCATCACTATTCTTAATACATTGTGTGAATTGTTAAAGTGTTATTATAGCTGTGCAATTCTATTTGAAATTTAGCTAGACGTTCTCATTTGGTGGCCTCCTCAGTAGACTCTGGACTTTGGTTTCCCAAGTCCTAAATGAGTAGTTAGGTGAGCAAATAAATACAACTATGTTGAGACTGCAAATGCAATTTGAACAGCTACAGAAAGTAGAAAACAAGAGATTTGTCATACCCAACTATTCACAAGGCAGAGTTTCACATTTTTCAACAATCCAAGTTTTTAGCTCTTGTCATTGTTAAACAATCAATGGCTCCTGATCCCTACCTTCCTCATAGCTTGTAAACTTAGACTCTCAATCTCCCATCTGACTATCTCACTTAAATTTAAACCTTCTTTTCCTCTATGCATTTGAAAATAACAAGTCTTTCATTTACTCAAAATTCAAGTTTTTAAAAATTATTTGATGGAAAAGAATATTTTCTGCTTACTTTTATCTGGCCTATCTATATGTATGTTTTATGCAAGATAAACTTACTATTTGCTTGGATAAAAATCATATATATAGTTGAATACTTTTATAGCTGTTACTATACAGACATATATAAATGATGCATAATCTTAGGTATTATATGCATGTGTATATATAGAATAGATTGCATATATGTATGTTTCCACACTTTTTAAAATAATTAAAATATAATTTTGGATCAGTTTCATTTCTTGATGGTACATTTCAAACTTAAGTGCAATCAAGTTCAGAGTTTTAAGCTGAGATATGTAAACTCACCATTGGTCATCTGTTAGGTACTCAGGATCAGAAATTAAGAATTGATATCTGGGGATAATAATATAATTGAATTCATATGGGAACATTTGACAACTCAGTCTGTGATAGAGTCTGATCCTCTGTTTTCTTCATCCTGCTTTCTTTCAGACCCTTTTTTGCTTCCTTCTAGACTGCTGCCCAGGCCATCATCATTTTTTCTCATGATGATTAACTACCCCTGTTACCTTTGTTATGCTTACAATTTATCATTTCACAATTCAGTGTAAAAAGCTGTGCCTATTTCTTAGTATGTGAGGGTAAGATGAAGGAAACTTAATGTATCACATGATGACTTTCTCAAACTGAGTCTGCATTTTCCAGGCTAATCTACCTCACTCTGTTGCATGGACCTTCTCTTCAGATCACACTGAACACTTTCTTTTTCACAGAAAATGTCAGACTTTCATTCTCCCTGACTGATCACCTTTGTTTAAAAGTAGTCCTGTGCTGTGTTTTCCCCTTTTCCAGGTTAGATGATATTACGTATTTCCTGATTTTATACATTTTTTAATAGCAAACTGTATGTTTATTTACCCAGTGCATGTGTTGAACTCAAGCTTACACTTAGAAAAGACAATTCCATGCTCTAAGAGGGTTTACATTCTAGTGAGAGGAGATCGTTAATGGTTAAACAAAATTACAGGAGATAAATTTAAGTAGTGATAAATAATGAATATGTAGAGTGGCTAGCTTGAGGTTACCATTGATTATATATAATCAGAAAAGACATTTATCAGAAGTAGAGCATTTAAAGTAAAACTACAATTAAGAGGAAACAAACCTGCAAAATGTCAGGGGAAGAACATTTCAGGTGAGGGTAAAGAGAAAGCGTGTGAAATTATCCCCAAATATTATATTTATCTTATGAATAAAGAAAAACCCTAACTTGTCAGTAGAAAGCAAGGATAATAGGTGATCAAATCAAGTAGAAGAGTATTTCTCAGATCATGTCAGATTTTGTATGCTGAATGGTATATTGAAAAACATTTTTTTGTTTTACTCTAATTGAAATAGTAAGCCATTGGTTCGTAAGTGTATGTATATTGGAGAAGGGCTGATGTATTCAGTTGCATGCTCTCAAAAAATTACTCTGGCTTTTATGTAAAACCAGAAAAGATGATGAAGAGGAGCAGAAGGGGTCAGATAGGAGGCCATTCAAGTTGTCTCAATAGTAGGTGGTGGTAGTTGGTGGTAGTTGGGATGAGAAATATAATATGGTAAGAAGTGAACAGATACTGTATATATTCAATAAGTAGGATTGATAAGAATTGGTGATAATGAAGGAAGGATGAAAGAAAACATCCAAAGAGTCCTAGCAGGAGGCTGAATGGCAGTGCTACATACTGAGTTAATAAAAACTGACAGAAAATAAAGAAAGTTTGGTGTAGAAAATTAGAGTTCTGAATTGGACATCTTGATTTTGAGATGCCCATACAGGCCCAGAATGAGGTGTCATGTATTTACTGAATACATGAGTGTAAAACTCAAACACCTTGAAATATATTTTTGATGACTCAGCATTATAGAAATAGTATTTATAGAAATAGAATAGAAATTCTATTCTAGAGAAATATAAATACTATTTCTATAATGTATATAATTTTTTAATTTAGATGACTTCATCTAGGGAGAGACTACTGTTAGAGGAGAAAACCAAAACTTCAGCTTATGACATTATAAAACTAATATGTTGAGCAAAAGATGATGCAGAAACAGAGAGTGATAAGAAATGTTGAAAAAAATTAGAGACATAAGAGAAAAAATAGAATGGGCAAACTTATGGAAAAATGTATTCCAGAAAGAGGGAATGATCAGTTGTGTCAAATATAGATACAAAGTCATCTTGATGTGAATAGAAGACTGTCATTCAGAAATGTCAGAAGGAAGATCACATTGCTAAGAGCTATTTATAGAGAAGTGGAGATTTAACTTGAATAACAGTGATTTGAGAGAGAATGTGAAGTGAAAACATGGAGATGGTGGATAGAAGAAATATCTTATTAGTTCCACATTTAGAGGAAGCAAAGAAATTAGGTGAAGGATAGAAAAAGAATGAGATTGAAAGATGATTCCATAGAACATTATATTAAAGCATATTTTTATAATTAAGGAAAATATGTTTTAAGGGAAGACCTGAAGATGTCAGAGAGGTGGGTGAGGGGAGAATTGTAATCAGTGTTCAGCCTGAGTACTAGGAAGGTGATAAGGATTCATGCCCATCTGGAAAGGTTAGTTTTAGATAGAAGCATCAACATTTGCTTCATTATAATGCAGGAGAAGGCAAAGCAATTGGGGCTGAGATGTATGTAAGGTGATGGACAACTTGATGGATAGTCAAGTCATCTTTTCTTTTTGTCTATTTTCTTTATAAAAAATGAGATGATGTCATCAATTGTGAGTGATGAACTGAAGAGAGCACTTTGGATAGTTGAGAGAAATGTAGTGTGTGCAAAATAGTAATTTTCTAAAATAAAGAAATTGACTAGGAAGTTATAGTAAGACTATTTTGACATGTTGATAAATTCAAAGTGAAATCAGTCAACAGAGTTGTGTGATCTTCTATAAACATATTCAGTTTTTCAGGTATACACATAAAGTAAGCAGTTTGATTTAAAAAGGATTCAACTTTTCAAGGAGAATTTATAGGGCAGGAGTGTGAAAGGTATTTACAGTGTGTGTTTATATTACTGAACCACAAAACTTATATTGGTTAAGAATGGAGATAAAGACATGACTGGAATGACAGGGAGTAGAAAAATTGCAAAGACAATTGACTGTATGTGGAGCTCTAGAGTAAATAATCTGGGAAGAGAATGGTGATTATTAGAATGTAAGATAATAAGATTCAACATTTCAGAGGTCCAGGTGTTGATAAGTCAAGATAGTACTCATGGAAGTGAGTAGCTCATACAGAATAGATGGAAAGCTCATTGGAAGTGAGGAGGCCAAGCTGAGAAGCTGTAATTTTACTTGGGTGAGTGGATTTGGACATCTCTGAGGTTAAAGGTAAACTATATGAGTAGGAAGTTTGAAATCGTTTTTTTTTTTTTTTTTTTTTTTTGGTGGCATGTTTAATTACTCTCTTTCCTTTTCTTTTGTCAACATTATTAAGCAGTAAGTTCTCAATGCTGTAAACACTTTCCTCTTCAAAATCATCTTCCAAGGCCAAGGAAAATAGTTTCTGTAAAACAAGCAAAGAACAAATAAAACATTCTCAATAATTAATAATAAGCAAGAATGAATGAACAAACAAATGAGCGGATGGCAATCCTCAGCATTTTTGAGGTAAAAAGAGAAGGGGCAAGCACTTCAATGGCTTATTTTGTAGATAAAATAGCTGACATCCATAAGAAATATTACTTAGAATTACATGGCTTATAAGTCCATGAAATGAAGCTAGGTCCAGAAAACACCACTGTATCTTCTAGGAGAAAAATCTTAAATACATGGATAGCACTTAAATTTCAGCATTATCAAAAGTAGATCAATGGGTAAGAATAGACTTTGTATCATGATTTAAATATCATTGATGGGATAGAGTTCATGTGAAAAGGAAGAGTCAAGTACAACTTTATTCAAGGCTTTCAGAAATTCACAATTTCTGTATTTCTGCCCGTCCACTTGCTTATTTGCAAAACAAAATTTGCATTAGCTATCTCATATAATTTTGTGATTGCTCTAAGCAGCAGACTAGGGAATCTGAGAATTAAATCAAAGTGCTATTTTCACAATGGAATATGAAAATCCCTAGCTAAATGTATTTGCTGGTGGAAATGAGAAAGAAATTGGATACATCAATAAAACATGAAAACAATGTAAAAGATCTTATGGTGTCAAGACCTGGGGATTTCACCAGTGGAAGGACTACAGCAGCAGAGAGAGAGAGAGAGAGAGAGAAATGGAAATATTTATCATAAATTTGTATTTTCCTCCACCCTATGTTGTTGGTTGCCTTTATGATTTTGTTGATCGATATCTGAGAACCTGCATAACAGCAAGTTGTAAACTTTCAGATTCACAGTTCCATTCCCAATTGTTACAGCAAGATCTAGGCCTTAGTTCTTTCTTCAGTTGGAAAGATGTTTAAATTAATTTTATTCCTTTTCCTGTGCTCTTTAGCTTAAGGGTTCTAAGTGTACTCTCTACTCTATACTTTGAAGGACTAGACAGCTATCATCATAAACTTGTCATCATAAACTTGTTTAATTTTTTTTCTTTTTTTCCTGAATTTTCTTGTTTAGTAATAATTCAAATTGCTTTTGCCACCAGAAAAATGAAAAGATAAACTGAAGAGAGACCGAGAACCAGATCAAGTGAAGTGACTGACTCTCCTTTCTCCTTTCCTCTTTTTTTTCTATTAGGTGAATTATGTTTCTGGTGAGTGTTCTGGTGAGTGTGTGTGAGTGCACACTTGTGAATATATCCATGTGTATGTTAAAGAAGAGGAAGGCAGTGGAATATGACTTTTGTAGTTAGCTGTGAAGCTGGACTTAAACTTGCAAAAGAAAGCAACTTAGACAAAATTGTAAAGTTAAAGAGACTTCCAGGAAAACATCTGCTTCTGCTTTATTGACTACACAAAAGCTTTTGACTGTGTGGACCACAACAAACTGTGGAAATTTCTGAAAGAGATGGGAATAGCAGACCACCTAACCTGCTTCTTGAGAAACCTATATGCAGGTCAGGAAGCAACAGTTAGAACTGGACATGAAATAACAGAATAGTTCCAGATAGGAAAAGGAGTACATCAAGGCTATATATTATCACCCTGCTTATTTAACTTATATGCAGAATACATCATGAGAAACTGGCTGAAGGAAGCACAAGCTGGAATCAAGATTGCCAGGAGAAATATCAGTAACCTTAGATATGCAGATGACACCACCATTATGGCAGAAAGTGAAGAAGAACTAAAGAGCCTCTTGATGAAAGTGAAAGAGGAGAGTGAAAAAGTTGGCTTAAAGCTCAACAGTCACAAAACTAAGATAACGGCATTTGGTTCCATCCTTTCATGACAAATAGATGGAAAAACAGTGGGAAGAGCGGTTGACTTTATTTTTCTGGGCTCCAAAATCACTGAAGATGGTGATTGCATTCATGAAATTAAAAAACACTTACTCCTTGGAAGAAAAGTTATTACTAACCTAGACAGCATATTGAAGAACAGACATTACTTTTCAACAAAGGTCCATCTATTCAAGGCTATGGTTTTTCCTGTGGTCATGTATGGATGTGAGAGTTGGAATATCAAGAAAGCTGAACACTGAAGAATTGATGCTTTTGAACTGTGGTGTTGGAGAAGGGTCTTGAGGGCCCCTTGGATTGCAAGGAGATCCAACCAGTCCATCCTAAAGGAAATCATTCCTGAATATTCATTGGAAAAGACTGATGCTGAAGCTAAAACTCCAATACTTTCGCCTCCTGATGCAAAGAGCTGACTCATTTGAAAAGACCCTGATGCTGGGAAAGATTGAGGACAGAAGGAGAAGGGGACGACAGAAGATGAGATGACTGCATGGTGTTACCGACTTCAATGGACATGGGTTTGGGTGAACTCTGGGAGTTGGTGATGGACAGCGAGGCCTGCCGTGCTGTGGTTCATGGGGTCACAAAGGGTCAGATGCTACTGAATGACCAAACTGAATTGAACTCAAGAAGTGTTATTTCCAAAAATAATAATTTTTAATAGAAAAAAATAATTACAGCTGTTAGCATCAGACATTTTGGGGGGTCAATTCTGGATCTAGTAATTTTACTCCCTTAAGTTTCCTTCATTATAAAATGAGTACACGATGTCTATCTTACCTGTGTGTCTGGCCCAGTAAATGCTAAATAAATGTTGATTGCTCTCTTCCATTCTCTGCACCTGGAAAACACCTATCATGGAATCAAGTATTCTAAAAATGCTGATTCTATTAAGGTATCTGTCTGTCAGTCATCAATCATGGTGCTGAATGAAATAAAAGAGTACATAATACTAAACCTATATTTAAAATACTTAAAATTTTGCTGAGAAAGTAAGATGTTTATAGAAATAATAATTGTAATCATTACAAACAATGAATGCTCCAGAAATTTAATTAGCATTTCAAACACTGCATCTGAAATGGTAAGATTACTATTTATATTAATGAATACAAGATTGAGGAAAATAAAGGTTAAAATTATACATACAAATTCTTAGAGTTGAGGAGATCATAGTGATTATTTAGTTTAATGCTCCCATTTTAAAATGAAGCAACAGAGATTAAGATATATCATGTGATTTTTCCAAGTTAAGTGTTAAGTATCAGAGCAATTGAACAAAGCAAGTACAGAAGCAGGATCTATAGATAAAATGTCACTAAATTACATGCAGTGCAAGAGTGTATATTCCAAGTGGGCTTATTTCTTTAGTATATCCTGTTGGTTCAAGTAAAATTACTTTTAAACCTAGTATATTTCATTGTCACAAACATTAAAGTCATTTAAATAGACAAGAGATAATATGCTTTGGGTGTTGTATGAGGGAGGGAGAAAGACTCATCTTTAAAAATACCTAATGAGATATATTAACTGCTGTCTTCTACTTTGGTTGAGATATTCTATAGATTCAAAGGTTCAAAGACATCACTAGTAGTTTCAAAAGATTCTTCTAAATTGATGATTGCTTTATACTATGGGGGTCACCATTTTTTATATCAAAATTTGGTGTTATGTGACTTCAATTAATCAAAACCTCTTTGGAAAAGGGTGAAAAGTAAAAATATTAGTTTTACAAAATAGGTATCCTAGCTGTTAAGATTAATTGGAAGCCAATTTTTGTATTTTTATGATTAGCAAAAGGTAATGCTACAGCTAAGTTGGTGATGGACAGGGAGGCCTGGCATGCTGTGATTCATGGGGTTGCAAAGAGTCGGACATGACTGAGCAACTGAACAGAACTGAAGGAATCTCTACACTGTTTTCCATAGTGGCTATACTAGTTTGCATTCCCACCAACAGTATTAGAGGGTTCCCTTTTTCCACACCCTCTCCAGCATTTATTCTTTGTAAACTTTTGGATCACAGCCATTCTGACTGGCGTGAAATGGTACCTCATTGTATTTTTTATTTGCATTTCTCTGATAATGAGTAAAGTTGAGCATCTTTTCATGTGTTTGTTAGCCATCTGTATGTTTTCTTTGGAGAAATGCCTATTTAGTTCTTTGGCCCATTTTTTGATTGGGTTGTTTATTTTTCTGGAATTGAGCTGCAGGAGTTCCTTGTATATTTTTGAGGTCAGTTGTTTGTCAGTTGCTTTATTTGCTATTATTTTCTCCCATTCTGAAGATTGTCTTCTCACCTTGCTGATAGTTTCCTTTGTTGTGCCGAAAACCCTAAAATCTCTACCAGGAAATTACTAGAGCTAATCAATGAATACAGTAAAGTTTCAGGATATAAAATCAACACTCAGAAATCCCTTGCATTCCTATACACTAATAATGAGAAAATAGAAAGAGAAATTAAGGAAAAATTCCATTAACCATTGCATCGAAAAGAATAAAATACTTAGGAATATACCTACCCAAAGAAACTAAAGACCTATATATAGAAAACTATAAAAACTGGTGAAAGAAATCAAAGAGAACACTAATAGATGGAGAAATATACCATGTTTATGGATCAGAAGAATCAATATAGTGAAAATGAGTATACTATGCAAAGCAATCTATAGATTCAGTGAAATTCCTATCAAGCTACCAATGGTATTTTTCACGAACTAGAACAAATAATTTCACAATTTGTATGGAAATACAAAGAAACCTCGAATAGCCGAAGCAATCTTGAGAAAGAAAAACGGAACTAGAGGAATCAACCTGCCTGACTTCAGGCTCTATTACAAAGCCATAGTCATCAAGACAATATGGTACTGGCACAAAGACACAAATATAGATCAATGGAACAAAATAGAAAGTCCCAGAGATAAATCCATGCATCTATGGACACCTTATCTTCGACAAACGAAGCAGAATATGCAATGAATTAAAGACAATTTCTTTAACAAGTGGTGCTGGGAAAACTAGTCAACCACTTGTCAAAAAATGAAACTAGAACACTTTCTAACACCACACACAAAAATAAATTCAAGATGGATTAAAGATCTAAATGTAAGACCAGAAACTATAAAACTCCTAGAGGAGAACATAGGCAAAACACTCTCCAACATAAATCACAGCAGGATCCTCTATGACCCACGTCCCAGAATATTGGAAATAAAAGCAAAAATAAACAAATGGTATCTAATTAAATTAGAAGCTTCTGCACAACAAAGGAAACTATTGTTTTTATTACATGTCATTCATAGTAACTCAGATTTTCAAGATGTGGTAGGAGCCTGAGAAAATCCTATATCTCTGAATTGAATAACATAGTCTTCTTTACACCGTTTTATAATCCACAAGAGAGTTAACTGATGCTTTAGAGAATGGAAGACCTATAATGAAATACGGGCTTCTGTGGTGACTCAGACAATGAAGAATCTGTCTACAAGGCAGGCGACATGGGTTCAATCCCTGGATTGGGAAGATTCCCTGAAGAAGGAAATGTCTGTCCACTTTAGGACTCTTGACTGTAGAATTTCATGGACAGAGGAGCCTGGTGGGCTGTAGTCTAGGGGTGACAAGAACTAGACAAGACTAAGTGACTAACACTTTTATTTCACTTCACAAATGAAATATATCCTCTTCTTTTACAGATGGCTTGTAGTAGGTGAGGGCATTTGGTTAAAATTTGCCAGCACACCCCTTCCCTAGCTCACCGACTCCTGTAAGTTTGTGTTTTTTTTATCTGTGTGGTTCTTGATATTCATTCTGAATGAATTATATGATCCCACATTTAAGAGATCATTATTACCGTAGTTCATGGTCTGTCCAAATAGGCATAAATATAATTGTTGCTGTCTATTTTCTTCTTGATTAAATCAAAGTTATACCAGAAAAGAGAATGATTCATAATACAAGTTTTACATCCGTTCTAGGTGGTTTGTAACAAAATCCTTACTGAATCTTCTGATTGCAGTCAGGAAATGTACAGAGTATCTTCATGGAATAGAAATCTTACACTATTCTGGTCTTAGAGCTACAGAAGATTTTAAAGCACTTAATTTTAGAGAAGAAAAAGGAGCAGCCCAGAAATGGAAAATAACTTGACTGAGAATACACAGTCAATTATTCAAAATTACCATGACTGTAATAGCATTTGAAAATATTTATTTGAGTCCTCTGGAGCACTGTTTAGACTAGGGGTGATTTTGACTACCAAAGGATATTTGGCAATGTCTGGAGACAATTTTCATTTTCACAATTTGGGCAGCAATTTTACTGACAACTAGTGGATAAAAGAAAAAAATATTCATAAACATCCTACCACACACAGGACAATTCCCACAATATATAAATATATTGCCCAGAATATCAACAGAGCAGAGGTTAAAATTTCTACAACTGAAAAAAAAAAGTAGCAAAGCAAAAATTCTTTTTGATTTATATGATATCTCTCACACTCTCTCAAACTAACTTCTGTGTTTTCTTATTCTGTACCTATGATCAGGTTTATTTCTGTCAACTTCTTTTGTCCTACAGTTCATTCTCACAGTCTTTAAATTGGGAATGGTGGTAAGGAAGGACAGGATTTACTGTCAGGAAGAACAAAGTTGAACTTCACACTTATATCTATATTCTATTACTTAAAGGAGGTTCAAATAACCCACAAAATCTGTTTGGAACTGTTTTCCCCTAGAAACCATAGACTTATAAACCAACTAAGTTCTAAAAACAGAGTATTAGGAAATTTTCTATTAAATAAAACAGTATAAACACCAATAAAATCAGTCTTATGCAGGAATATAAAAATGTCTTCCTCAGGTTTCATTTTTACCTGTACAATTTTCTCAACCCATATATAGATATGTATATTAAGACTCCGTAGCATTTCATTGTTTTGTTTGTTGTGGATACTATTTGTCCCTAAGTAATAATTCTGGGTCTTAGCAGAATTAATATCTGACAGTTCATAAGACAAAATCATGGTCCTAGACAGTTAAATCCCACCCCCCCCCATATGATATTGGTGTTGCTAGGTCCTGGAACTGTGTTTACATTTATAGCAATATGTGAAGAGTCAAGATAAGGAATAAAATTCTATATTTTAAGCAGCATGCTAAGGTTGAGCCTCATCACTCCTAAGTTATGTCTTTGTCTTTTTATTTTTTCTCCCCACTCCTTTTAGATGCATTAGTGTTCTGAGATTCTAGACATAGGAAATTAAGATTTAAAGGTAAGTGAAAGAAGCATAAGTAGGTCAACATGTTATGAAGTTGGATGAAATGTTAAATAAATTGCCTTTGTTCAAGAAGAAATCACAGGCGGAGCAGTCATATTTCTCTTCCCTTACTATATTTTGTATTTTCTCTAAAAGGTCTTTCTCTCCTTTTCTTCCATTTCCAATTTTCTTCTCTTAAATATCCTCAACTTTTAGAACTGTAATGTAAAGTAGGCACTCAATGAGACTTGCTTGATTGGCTGGTTACTTCTTCCTTTTTCACCTCCATATAAACATTAGTTTTTTAGCAATGAAAGAACATCTGCATCTACATAAGGTGATACCAGACAACTTTCAGACATTTTAATTGGATTATCTCTCCAAATTCTTGCTGACATCAGTAAACATGAAGCAAGTAGACCAGAATCCAAATTTGCATGTCTATCCTGGAAGTCAGCAGTCAGGGCTAATCCCAGGAAGAATCAAAGGAAATGGAAATGAGGAAAATTTGACTTTGAACTTTATATTTATTCATACCATCACACAGATAAGGTTCTAAAGCTGACTTCTTTAATGACTTGAC
>SJYC01070000.1:0-12123 GCA_006408675.1 Madoqua kirkii
GGTTGGTTGGTTGGTTGGCTTTTGGTTCCAATTCTTGCTTGATGTTCTTTCAGAATTTTCTAATTCTTAATTTTTTCAAAGAGTGGACATTCAACTTCCCACATATTTTGTGGAAGTATTCCTATACTAATAATCTGTTACTAAAATCTATGGTTAGAGAGAAATTATTTGTAATTATTAGAAACAAGACCTGATTATGATGATAAAGGGATTTTTCTTATTTAGGCTGTGGAGTTGCTAGAAAAATAGCATAAAAAATCTTTCACCTTCTGAAACATACTACCTGTGAAATCTTAGGAAAGTTAATTAGCCTTCTCATTTTCCAACTTGGATTATTAATGCTCCCTATTTCAATGAGCTATACTGTGAAGATAAAAAACAAACAAACAACAACAACAACAAAAACCCACTTAAAATTGCTAAAGACCTTGGAACATTGTTTAATACTTATTAAATATTAAAAAAGTATATATCAGAAATATATTTTTATGTTACTTATGAGAAGCCTCACAAAAAAAAAACAAATTTTAGAAAAAGATTGAATATAGGAGAGGGTAAAAAACTCCTAATTATTATCTTGGAAGGTGTTCTATATCAAGTTATTAAGAAATTAAATTTCTTTCTTAGAAACACATTTAAGAAATCAAGTTAGATTTGAGGGTAATCAGTAAGCCTCTTCAAGGAATCAGAAGACAAGTTCAGTAAAAATAGGAAAGACCAAACTTTACTCGTGGTGCCAAAGAAATTCCTGAGGAAAATCATAAAATGTTCCACACATCTACCCTTAGTCATCATTCAAAACCAAACTTAAGTCTGACTTCATTCCAGACCTTTCCCACATCTCTGCCGTCTTCTCGACCTTATGAAGCACAATTAACCTGGCTGTTCACTATTTCCTGCAAGAAATCTTTGGTGACTTTTGGTTCTTTTCATCCTCTTTCTTCAC
This sequence comes from Madoqua kirkii, assembly GCA_006408675.1. Taxonomy (NCBI): domain Eukaryota; kingdom Metazoa; phylum Chordata; class Mammalia; order Artiodactyla; family Bovidae; genus Madoqua; species Madoqua kirkii. Next base: position 947 of record SJYC01070000.1, read on the forward strand.
ATTTATTTATCTCTGAATTATATGTCCAATTCATTCACTTTTCTTTAATCCCATTACTGCTCTTTCAATTTAAGCCACCATTATTCTCACCTTGACTTTACACTAGCTTCTTAAGTCATCTTCCTGCTCTAGACTTGACAGCTCTGCCCCAATGGCTTATCTTCGTTTCTCTTCCTTTCCAATCTGTTCTGTAGTATGCCACCAGAATAATGTCACAAAGTCCACAGTGATCACCTTTTCTCCTAAGCCTTTTTAGAAGTCTATATCTTATTAAACAGAGTCCTTTTATGTGTCCTCTTTAGCATTTGAGAAGTTCTATTACAAACTGAAAAAAAAAAATCCAGTTATCCTACCATATTTATCACATTTTAAGTACTTCCCAGCCAAGAAGTGTTTCTATTAGCATTTCTATTTGCATCCCTCATATCTTAGCACTATTGATTGAGAGAATAATATTGCTTAAAGAAAGTGAAATTGAAATTTTAAGATGCTCAGTTGTATCTGGCGCTTTGAAACCCCATGGAATTTTCCAAGCAAGAATAAGGTAGTGGGTAGTCATTTCCTTCTCCAGTGAATCTTCCCTAACCCAGGCATCAAACCTGGGTCTCCTCCATTGCAGGCAGATTCTTTACCATCTGAATCATGAGGGACGTTTACCTTAAATTAAAATAACTTTCTGTCTAATTGTTATTTATCTGTGTATGGTAGCTTCTTACTTTTTCTTCCTTGAGATGAAGATCAGAACATATTTTCTCATTCTGTCACAGAACCTAGCAAAATGCTATGTCTAAAGACTCATTAAATTGTTGCACTGAGTTGGAAAATTTAGGAACTGGAAGAAGTGCATTTTCTTTAATTTTCTCTATTTATTGTATACACATTTTTGGATTGTTCACCTAAATACACAAAACCTCACTTTCCTTATCTCTTAATTGTCAATGATGGTATTTTCTTTCCTATCTGGGTCCATTCAGAAAAATTGCTGTATTTGTAAAATGTTAAGAGATGAATATATTAATCATCATCAGGGAAAAAAGTCTTACTAAGTACTAATATGGGAATGACTTTTTGCAGACAAGATAAGTAGGCAAGCTACTTGTCCTCTGGAAGCCCACAATCAAAATTGTACAATAAATACAGATATAACTTATTCAAAGAAATAGGCACCCAGAGACAAATACCAAGCCAGATTGTGAAATTCCTGTAGCCAGGTATTAATACAGTGCATTAAGAAGACTGATAAGACACATCTTGAGATAATTTCATCACTGTCATATCAGATAGACTTGGAGTAAATTTCTACAGACACCATAATAAAAAAAAGTCAAATGAAGTTAGAATACTGATAGGGAAAGAAACTTCAGATTCATAAGCAGTCTTGGATAGGCTGCTTTAGTGGAACCAGAATGTGGTTTGTGTGTATACATGTGTATATGGATGTGTTTACTGAGGGGTGATGGTGGTTGATGTGTTGATGAAGAGGACAAGGATTTAGAACCAATTTTGGGAGAAAGCAGATTTTCTATAAAATAGTGGACCATTAGTGGTCTTTTTTTTTTTAATTTAACACATTAAATAAACTTTAAAAAAGATGTCATTTTCATCATAGGGGGCTTAAATGCAAAAGTAGGAAGTCAAGAGACACCTGAAGTGACATGCAAGTTTGGCTTTGAAGTAGAAAATGAAGCAGGGCAAAAGCTAACAGAATTTTACCAAGAGAACACAATAGTCATAGCAAACTACCTCTTCTAACAACACAAGAGAAGACTACATGTGGACATCACCAGACGGTTGATAATAAAATCAGATTGATTATATTCCTTGGAGCCAAAGATGGAGAAACTCCATACAGTCAGCAAAAACAAGACTGAGAACTGACTGTGGCTCAGATCATGAGCTCCTTTTTGCCAAATTCAGAATTAAATTGAAGAAAATAGGGAAATTACACAGCAGAAGTGAAAAATAGATCCAAGGGATTAGATCCAATAGACAGAGTGCCTGACGACTATGGATGGTGGTTCATAACATTGTACAGGAGGCAGTGATCAAAACCATCCCCAAGAAAACAGAAATGCAAAAAGTCAAAACGGTTGCCTGAGGATGCCTTACAAATAATTATAGAAAGGAAAGAAGTGAAAGGCAAAGGAGAAAAGAAAAGATTTACCCATCTGAATGCAGTTACAAAAAATAACAAAGAGAGACGGGAAAGACTTCCTAAGTGATCAGTGCAAAGAAATAGAAGAAAATCATAGAATGAGAAAGACTATAGTTTTATTCAAAAAAAATTAGAGATACCAAGGGGACATTTCATGGAGAAATGGTCACAACAAAGGACAGATACAGCATGAACCTAACAGAGGCAGAAGATATTAAGAGGTAGAAGAACACAGAAATACACACAAAAGAATTTAGTGACCCAGATAACCAGGATGGTGTGATCACTCAGTTAGAGCCAGACATCCTGGAGTGTGAAGTCAAGTGGGCCTTAAGAAGAATCACTATGAACAAAGCTGGTGGAGGTGATGGAATTCTAGCTGAGCTATTTCAAATCCTGAAAGATGATGCTGTCAAAGTGCTGCACACAATATGCCAGCAAATTTGGAAAACTCAGTGGCCACAGGACTGGAAAAGATCAATTTTCATTCCAATCCTAAGGAAAGACAATACCAAAGAATCTTCAAACTACCAAAGAATTGCAGTCATGTCACACACTAAGTAATGCTCAAAATTATCCAAGTGAGGCTTCAATAGTCCATGAACTGTGAACTTCCAGATGTGCAAGCTGGATTTAGGTAAGGAAGAGGAACCAGAGATCAAATTGCAAACACTGGTTGGATCATAGAAAAAGCAAGAGAGTTCTAGAAAAAAGAAAAAAAGAAAAAAAACATGTACTTCTGTTTTATTGATGACTCCAAAGCCTTTGACTGTGTGGATCACAACAAACTGTAGAAAATTCATCAAAAGCTGGCAATACCAGACCATCTTACCTGCCTCCTTAGAAACCTATATGTAGGTCAAGAAATAACAGTTAGGACTGGACATGGAACAATGGACTGGTCCAAAATTGGGAACAGAGTATATCAAAGCTGTATTTTGTCACCCTGCTCATTTACTTTATATGCAGAATATATCATGTGAAATGTTGGGCTGGATGAAACACAAGCTAGAATCAAGATTGCTGGGAGAAATACCAATAATCTCAGATATGTAGATGATACCACCCTTATGGCAGAAAGCAAAGAAGAACCACAGAGCCTCTTGATGAAAGTGAAAGAGAAGAGTGAAAAAATTGGCTTAAAATTCAATTTTCAAAAAGCTAAGATCATGATATCAAGCCCAAATAGATGAGGAAACAATGGAAACAGTGAAATACTTTATTTTCTTGGGCTCCAAAGTCACTGCAGATGGTGACTGCAGCCATGAAATTAACAGATGCTTGTTCCTTGAAAGAAAAGCTTTGACCAACCTAGGCAGCATATTTGAAAGCAGAGATATTACTTTGCCAACAAAGGTCCATATAGTCAGTTATGATTTTCCTAGTAGTCATGAATAGATGGAAGAGTTGGACTGTAAAGATGACTGATCCCCAAAGAACTGATGATTTTGAATTGTGGTGTTGGAGAAGATTCTTGAGAGTCCCTTGGACTGAAAGATCAATCCAGCCAATTCTAAAGGGAATCAATCCTTAATATTTATTGGAAGGACTGATGCTGAAGCAGAAGCTCCAATACTTTGGTCACCAGCTATGAAGATCTGACTCATTAGAAAAGACCCTGATGCTGGGTAAGATTGATGGTAGGAGGAGAAGGGGACAACAAAAAGGAGATGGTTGGTTGGCATCACCAACTTGGTGGACATGAGTTTGAGCATGCTCCAGATGATGGTGAAGTACAGGGAGACCAGGCGTGCTGCAACCCATGGGGTTGCAAATAGTTGGACACAACTGAGCAAGTAAACAACAGAAATGACAAACTTGTTTAAGGAAAGAAGAATGCCTACATAAGTGTTTAGTATTGGCAGAAGAAGGTCTTTGGTAATAGAAATATCATATAAATAATTTGGGTTTGAAGAAGGCTGTACAGCTGGGGTAATAGGTATTAGATCCTAGCCTCCTTTATTTAAGCTAAACAATGTGTCTGCCATGCTAATTCAAAGCCTTAGATCAATCCCTGGCACCTTTAAGAGAACAAAAGATAATAAAGAGCTTGAGTATTTTACTGAAATTATCACATAATTAATACTTCCTTTAAGGAAAATGATAATAAAAGGGAAGACTGAATGGTTTGATAGAATCCTCAGTTTCTGACCAGTCATGCTGGCCATGTGTCAACAAGTAGTCACTAAACCGGTTCCTATTAATCCTGGGTTTACGATGGTTCATAATGATGTTCTGAGAAAAATTGAGTACGAGTATTTAGCCCCTTGCTGCAATGGGCACCTCAGGTCCAAAGTGACTGCTTTTTGAGTCTCTGTTTCAGGGGCCTGGCAGGACCCCAGGCATTTCACAACGGAATCACTTTGACCCAGAGTCATTTGTTCAATCATGGTTGACAAAAGTTAACTTTCTACTGTTCGGAAAACAAATGAATCTCTTGGCTGTTTTCATAAAGATCGACAGAAAGTAAAATAGCCTGAGGTTAATATTATAAATCTTTCTAAAAGAGATTTTCAGAACATATTCTTTATCCCAGCTTTGGATCAATCTCACAAAATGACTTATTTTCAAACTACAGGGAAGCAAAGCAAGTTATTCTTGAAAAAGTTGAAAATATTAAGAAAGCTTTTATTTTCCTGGCTTTTTTGTTTGTTTTGTTTATCCTTTTATTTTTTGAACATTAACCAAAGCAAGAACTCAAACAGAAATGTGTGATGAATATGGATTGGCCTTTTCAATAGCTTTGTGCCTATTCATCTAATCTTTATTGGTGTTCATAGATTCCTTGGACGCTCACAGTGGGTACAACTCTATGTTAGCTGGCATGAAATGTAGACTTTAAAAACTGTATGGGATAAGAAAAACAAAATATGATAAAATAATCCAATTCTCACTCATGTAATCATAACCATCTACTGTAAAATTAAAATTTACTGGCCATGTTGACTAGTAAATATCCTAGGCATCATTCTATACATGTTAATTAAACAAGAGGAGAGTTAATAATCAAAATTAACTTTGAGCTTTGTGTTAAAGGGTCTTGTGAGGATGTACAAAGGAGTCTAAATGAAAATTGAAACAGTGAGAATAATTATAAGACTTAAAAAAGTATGAGTGTTAAAGACAAATAGAGGAGACTAGTTCAAATTTATTTGTTCATTTTGTAAAACACTAAAAAATTGCCCCTTCTTCCTTTTTGTGTGTTTTATTAAAATTTGTTGACATTTCATCCTGCACTGGAAAGCTTTTGGAATCAGAATGGCCTGACTTTCAGTTGTAACAGCATTACTTACTAGTATAACCAAAATGAAGGAACTTTCAAACTGTCTTCTAAATAATATAAAGCCATTTTTACAGCCCTTACTGTTTACTCCTTACACAGTTTTCAGTCTCAGTTTATTACTTGTGACTGTGTGTATATTCAGAGATGTGTGAGAATTGTTCCTATTCTGATTTAAATTAATTTGGGGCTGAAAGTAAAGTTCAATTTCATTCTCTTTGAAGTTGGAGGATACCATAGAAGTTATAATCATCAGTTGTTTACAGATTTTTATCTTTCAGCCAGATTGTCTGGCTGGGGAACTGTACCATGAAAGAAGTCTGGAGGGTATGTTTGTCAGTCACTATTGTCTGGCCACAAGTACTTTGTTAGGAAGATAATCCTTCATTTTTCTTAGTTTGAAAAAGAAAACTTGGTCAGGAAAGCTCTTTATGAAATATATGAAATAATTTTTTTATTTCATAAAATTTTTTATTTCATATGAAATATGAAATTTATTTTATATATATAAATATATGAAATGTTTTTAGTGATAGTGACAAAAAATAAAGAACTAGGAAAGAGATCTACTAGGAAGGTGATTTTTATACAGAAAATGCAAATTTTAGAAAAAAATTTAAAACTGGAATAAAATTTGATGTCATTTTGCATTTCTGATACAAAATAAGTTCACTGTATATATGTGTATCCACGTAAACATGTTTGTGTGTACCACTCCAGTATTCTTGCCTGGAGAATTCCAGGAACAGAGAAGCCTGGTGGGCTACAGTCCACGGGGTCGCAAAGAGTTGAATGTGACTGAGCGGCTAACACACACACACACACACACACACATACTTATGTGTGTGATCAAAAACAATAACAACAACAAAAAAAACTAACCAATATAAAAATTCAAATAAGAGGTAAAGGTTGATGAAAAGTTGTAAAGTCAATTTATGTAAAGTATAAGGACATGCACAGAAAACTCATATCTCAATAAAAATGTAATTCATGAGAAATGTATTTTAATGTCTTTAGTCTTATATTTAGAGTCACTAAGGATATAAAGGATCCCTCATATCTATAGCACATAATCACCTTTTATGGAGAAATTTCCAAGACAATGATAACATCTAATTTGGAAATTAAGGAAATTTTTCCTTTTGGAATATCTTTGAGAGTGTGCTCTTTCTTTTTTGAAAATCTCCTACATTTTCACAGTGTCTGTTATAGGATCAGCTGAATGAGTTGTTTTAGTTTTTTAATAAAAATATCTTTGACTCTAACAGAGTCTGCAGAGAAATTGCTCTTGATCCTCCTTTGGTACTTTGAGATCACAGCTGTCCTTAAATTTTTATTTCCAATCTGCTACTTGTTAGCCATTCTGAGCCTCAGTTTTCTCATCTGAAAAATGGAATAGTTGAGTGTAATCATCTCTAAAGTCATTCTGAATATCAAAAGAGAAAAATTTAAAAAAGAGAGAGAGAGAGAATAAGGAGAAAGAGGACATTTAGAAATATTTGAATACCTTCACTTTATGGTCTGGTAGAGAGAGACACCATTTGTAATCCACAGATCCGCTTAAATGTAGTGGCAAGGTAGCAAGTAAAATTCATAGCTCTGAGGCTGAATGCATGCTCCTTGTTATGTAATTTTTCTTTGGTGCCATGTGAGTGCAGTGTTTGCAAGGAATTAATACTTAGTAATACAACAGTGCACACCCAGACAAAGAGCTTGGTTGGGATGTCTTTGTTCAGCAGACAATTAAAATGCATTTGTGAAAGTGAAAGTGTTAGTTGCTCAGTCCTGTCTGAGTCTTTGCAACGCCATGGACTGTAGAATTTCTGTACTGAGTGATGAAAACCTTCCCCAAATGTTAGGCACTGCATAAAACAAAATGTGTGATTGTACTTTCCGGGTAATAATGTAAATGCTATTCCTCTGTACCTGTTGGTTATTATAGAACAAAGTTTTTGACAGTAAATAAAAGGGGGGGGGTTTGAGAACATTTCATCAAGTTTCCAAATGTTCAAATGCTAAATATATTTCAAATTTTTTTTTTACTCCAAAAGGAGTTATAGACTTATGAAAGTATATGATATAAAAGGAAAGTACATAGGACTGATAATTTGAGAAATGTTTCTGATCTTCGACATGGGCAATCACTCTCTTTTAATAGAAGAGAAACTTTTAGTCCATTTCAAAATGGCTTTTGTAAAAGCAAGGTCTTGCATAATCCAAGGGCCAAAATATTTCTTTGACCATGTGTCTTATTTCCTATGTCAACTTTACTCCTGTGGCACAGGAATGCTTCCCTCCATATCTTACAGCTAGAGAAAACAGAAGAAAGAACTGTGCCTCTGATGGATGGGTCATCCTGTTAGCAGTAAATTAAGTTCCCTTCACTGTATACTTCAGTCATCATATTCAGTGTTGGCTTCCATGAGTGCCAAGCTGCTTCAGTTGTGTCTGACACATTGTGACCATATGGACTTAGCCTGCCAGGTTCTTCTGTCGAAGAGACACAGCTAGATTACTGGAGTGGGTTGCCATGCCCTCATTCACAGGATCTTCCTGACCCAGAGATCGAATTGCATCTCTTATGTCTTCTGCATTGGCAGGCGGGTTCTTTACCACTAGTGCCACCTGGGAAGCCCCAATGTTGGCTTAAGAGGTTTTTTAGGGCTTTCTTGTCTATTGCAGCCTGAAAGCAAAAAGGTTTTGAAGAAAGCTTTCTTGGACCTAAAAAGCAAATACTTCCAACAAGATTTGTTTGTCAGAAGACTGTACTCTTTGTTCAATGCCTGACAAATTATCTCAGTCTCAGCCACACTTTGTTTTCCTCAGAGCAAACAGCTCTGCAGCATCATTTGTGATAGAAATCACTGTATGCTCACCCAAGCCAGATCATCTCTCATCCAGAAGGAGAAAATCAATTTTAATTCTTCAAAGAAGAGCAGCAAGTGGTATTTGTTATTTATGTTTAAAGAAGAGTTATTAAGCATATTTTTTTTCTCTCCACCTACAGGCTTAAAGAGGAAATGTACAGAGAAAAAAAAAAAACAACAACAACAAAAAACGTGTGGATCGATTAGATGTAAGGCTAATTTAGCTATAGAGCCAAGTACTAGACAAACGTCTTTGACATTCTGAAAATAATCTTAAACTCAGAGTTGAAAATAAAGGAAATTCTATCTGAATACACACTTTTTTTTCCCTTAAACTGGAAAATTAAGCAAGTCAGACCACTACACTCAGACACTTAGATCTGGATTTAGTTTACATTTTTATGTGACAAAGTTTAGCTTTCACACAGAGGGAAATTTTTTACATGATGAAATGTCACTTTCAGCAATGAAAATTCATGTATGTTACAACATAGTTACATTAAGTTACAGAAAATAGTCTGGAGTAGGCACTCAATATTTGTTTGAATGAATTATTGCACAATGCATGTTCTAGGGAATGCAGGAATTCGGTGCCTTATTTTATGTTGAAAGCATTATATATTATTTTTCAGCTTTAGTTAACATTCCATTCTTGATCTTACCTATTTTATTTCTTAGAGAGCCTATTTAATTCATCATCTATTGAACACATGATAATAAGTTCAATTCAGTTCAGTCGCTCAGTCATGTCAGAATATTCACGACCACGTGGACTGCAGCACGCCAGGCTTTCCTGTCCAAAACCAACTCCCAGAGCTTACTCAAACTCATGTCCGTTGAGTCAGTGATGCCATCCAGCCATCTCATCCTCTGTCATCACCTTCTCCTCCCACCTTCAATCATTCCCAGGATCAGGGTCTTTTCAATGAGTTAGTTCTTCACATTAGGTGGCCAAAGTATTGGGGTTTCAGCTTCAGCATCAGTTCTTCTAATGAATATTCAGGACCTGTTTCCTTTAGGACGAACTAGTTGGAGCTCCTTGCTGTCCAAGGGACTCTCAAGAGTCTTCTCCAACATCTTTGGTGCTCAGGTTTCTTTTTAGAGTCCAACTCTCACATCCATACATGATTACTGGAAAAGCCATAGCTTTGACTAGATGGACCTTTGTTGGCAAAATAATGTCTGTGTTTTTAATATGCTTTCTAGGTTGGTCATGACTTTGCTTCCAAGGAACAAACATCTTTTAATTTCAAGGCTGGAGTCACCAGCCTGAAATGATCTGTAGTGACTTTGGAGCTCCCCAAAATAAAGTCTGTCACTGTTTCCATTGTTTCCCCATCTATTTGCCATGAAATGATGGGGCCAGATGCCATGATCTTAGTTTTCTGAATGCTGAACTTTAAGCAAACTTTTTCCACTCTCCTCTTTCACTTTCATCAAGAGGCTTTTTAGTTCCTCTTCACTTTCTGCCGTAAGTGTGATGTCATCTGCATATCTGAGGTTATTGGTTTTTCTCCCAGCAGTCTTGATTCTAGTTTGTGCTTCATCTGGTCCATCATTTCATGATGTACTGTGCATATAAGTTAAATAAACAAGGTGACAATATACAGCCTTGATGTACTCCTTTTCCTATTTGGAACCAGTCTGTTTTTCCATGTCCAGTCCTAACTGTTGCTTCTTGACCTGCATATAGATTGAGTAGTCTGGTATTCCCATTTCTTTAAGATTTTTCTGCAGTTTTCTGTGATCCACACAGTCAAAGACTTTAGCATAGTCAATAAAGCAAAAGTAGAAGTTTTTCTCGAACTGTCAGGCTTCTTCAATAATCCAGTGGATGTTGGCAATTTTATCTCTTGTTCCTCTGCCTTTTCTAAATCCAACTTGAATATCTGGAAGTTCACAGTTCAGGTGCTGTTGAAGCCTGGCTTGGAGAATTTTGAGCATTACTTTGCTAGCTTGTGAGATTAGTGCAATTGTGTGGTGGTTTGAGCATTCTTTTTTTTTTTTTAAATTTTAAGTGGAGGTTAATTACTTTACAATATTGTATTGGTTTTGCCATACATCAGCATGAATCCACCACTGATATACACGTGTTCCCCATCCTTAAGCCCCCTCCCTCCTCTCTCCCCATACCATTCCTCTGGGTCATCTCAGTGCACCAGCCTCAAGCATCCAGTATCATGCATCAAACCTGGACTGGTGATTCATTTCATATATGATATTATACATGTTTCAATGCCATTCTCCCAAATCATCCCACCCTTTCCTTCTCCCACAGAGTCCAAAGGACTGTTCTATACATCTGTGTCTCTTTTGCTGTCTTGCATACAGGGTTATTGTTACCATCTTTCTAAATTCCATATATATGTGTTCATATACTGTATTTTCTTTCTGGCTTACTTCTTTCTGTGTAATAGGCTCCAGTTTCATCCACCTCATTAGAACTGATTCAAATGAATTCTTTTTAATGGCTGAGTAATAGTCCATTGTATATATGTACCACAGCTTTCTTATCCATTCATCTGCTTCCATGTCCTGGCTATTATAAATCACACTGCAATGAACATTAGGGTACATGTGTCTCTTTCAATTCAGATTTCCTAGGTGTATATGCCCAGTATTGGGATTGCTGGGTCATAAGGCAGTTCTATTTCCAGTTTTTAAAGGAATCTCCAGACTGTTCTCCATAGTGGCTGTACTAGTTTGCATTCCCACTAACAGTGTAAGAGGGTTCCCTTTTCTCCACACCCAGCATTTAATCCTTGTAGACTTTTGGATCACAGCCATTCTGACTGACATGAAATGGTACCTCATTGTGGTTTTGATTTGCATTTCTCTGATAATGAATAAATCATATAAGAAATGAAGCACC